>JACBAH010006919.1:0-17323 GCA_014282315.1 Neospermospora avenae | reverse complement strand
GGAGGAGAGAGGAGAGGGGAGGGGGGAGGCACGTGAATGAGGGGTTAACAGTCAACATTTCGTCACGGGCACTTCCAACAGCTACCCTACCTCGTACCACGTGGTACAATACCCCGCCGGCCGCTGAAAAGAGGAGGAGTGGAGAATAATGTGCGACTCGGCCAATGGAATCGAGTCCATGCTGTGCTGTGCTGTGCTGTGCTCCACCTGCAGCTGTGCTTGGTTCCATTTAGTGTGGGCTGGGGTCGGGTCGGGTGAGGCTGAACTTCCGCCCGACGACATTTGGTGTTGGATCATCCCTGGTGATCCGAAGTTGTCTGGACTTCATGATCCACGCCGCTGCTGCTTCTTCTTACAATCGCTTTCACCTTTCACTCTCAGTGTCACAATTCTGTCATTTCATGAATCTAGTCTAATCTATTCAAATTTATTCTAATCTAATCTCCATCAATTACCAAGCCACATCGAAGGCAAGAGAGAGTAGACCCGACCAGCGAGCAGGACAGGCCAGGGCAGGGCAGGGCCGTCGAGCAGTAAGTAGACTCCTCATACAAAGCCGTTCTACCTACCCAGTGCTATCAATGCCCTTATTATAAGGAGGGATATTGCCTCGAAACTATATTGAAAATGCCTTTAAAACATTGGCACAATTGAAGTCCTTATGTCCTCTCAAGCCATCAAATAAATCTCTGACATATATGACGTCCCCAGGAACGAGATCTCCCGCCATCCACCATCCACACCTGTCTCTCTCCTCCGCGAAATATCATCTCAACCCCCTCCTCACCCTCCTCCTCACCCTCCACAAACATGTCCAGACCGGGCCGATCAGGAGGCCGGGCCGGACCTCGCGCAGGCCACGACGAGATAGCAGCCGACAGCGCAACATGGGCAGAAGATATTCGTCTCGCAATGAACGACATCGGGGAAGGCGAGCGAAAAGCCAAATCTATCCTGGCAGAGATAATTGGGCTGGAAACACGTATCAAAGAGAGGAAAGATGAAGGTTTGAGTGCGTTCTCCCCCCTCCCGGCCTGTCCCTCGAAACTCATCTCCTGCTTCTTCTTCATTGCGAATCGAGATTTTCCCTATGCATGCGCAGTCTTGCTGATTGTGTGAACCATGATAGGTGTATCAATGTCCGACGCAACCGAACTAGAAGCCCTCTACCGCTCTCAAGTCCGCCTCGCCGAGCTCCAGAAATCACGCGCCACCGACCCCGGGCTCCTCATGAAAATCGACCTTCTGCGGGATTACCAGCGCGAGAAAGAGAACAAGGAAGTCTCCTCTTCTGCTCGAAACTCCAGTTCTCGGACCTCCGGCATGGATTTTGATGGCCCGAGTGATTCGCCGGTTCCGAGTCCTGCTGACAATCGCCATGTGAGGAAGATGGGTGGTGGTGGTTCCAGGACGAGCAGTCAACCGCCAAGAGGCTTGGGGGATCGGAACGGCGGCGATGCGACGAGTGAGATTGGTGATCGCGCAAACAGCAAATCGAAGATTCTGTACAGCGTCAAGGAAGAAGTAGCGTTCAAGCGCAAAGTAGAAAAGATCAAACCCGAAGACCAAGATTGGATTCAAGGCGAAGTCGTACGTGTCATCGGGGAAGGCAAGAGTCGACGGTACGATGTGAGGGATATTGATCCGGATGCTGTTGGTGATGATAAGGATAATACGTATCGGAGCAGTGCGGGTCAGATGGTGCCGATTCCGGCCGAGGGAACGGTCTTGGGGGACTATGAAGCGGGGAAGAGTGTGTTGGCATTGTATCCTGGGGCGACTACCTTCTATAGAGCGGTCGTGAGGAGGATGGATGAGGGCGGTGCTAGGGTGAAGGTGCTATTTGAGGAGGAGGAGGAGGAGAAGAGTGTTGTTAGGAGGTTTGTTCTGGATCACAGAGGCTAGGGGGGTGATAAGGCGAGACCGAGGAGAAGATCATTGCGAGGTGGTTCGTGCTGGATCATGAGGGTTTAAACATCGGACGAAAAAGACAGACCGAGGAGGATGCATTAGGAACCGATAGAAGTCTTTGGGAGATTTCTTAGGTTGAAGCTTGATGAGAGCATGTGTTTGGAGCACTGGCGTTATAAGAGAGAGAGAGAGCTGTACAGATATACCCACGGGCAAGCAAGGGCAAGATCATTGGAGTTATCTGTGTATAGGACCCGTTCAAAAAAAATGAAGATTGATGCCAGTTCCGCAATGTAGAGTTGCTTCACGCCGCTGTGACCTTGCTTGCCATGTACAGATGAACCGATTCTCAACCTCATGATACTACTAATAACCTTTACTAACAATCTTTGACGCGCAATTTTATCTTGGACTCTCTCTGTTCTATCTACATCAGCCGAACATCCCTCCAACGAGACGTGTTGTTTCTCCGGCTGTAAACTGATCAATCACTACTTTAAATTGTATATTAAATTGTATATTCATTCAGACAAGTCTGTCAGCTGACCCTTGGGTGCACGGTCTCAACCCAGCAAACGCGGTCTGGCTTGTCTACCTCCATTGATTGTCTTGCCTTACCCCTGAAACAAGCGCGTCTCTTATTCGAAGCCATTCGATCCATCTCATCTCGTGTTTTCCCAGCTCATCTCATCTCATCTCATCCCTCCTCTCGCCTTCCCTCCGCTTCCCTTCCCTTCCCTTCCCTTGCACAATCTCCCGGCGCCTAACTTTCGAGGTCTAAATCCAAATCTCACACCGACCACGACACCTAGAATTATACTTTTCTTTGCTTCCCTTCAGGTACGAGCCTTTGCCGCCGACACGCAACGATTCGTCCGCCTCTACGAACACGACACGAATCCATCAATCTACAACAATTGCGCGCGCTCTCTCGCTCGTGATCGCAACGACCACTGCTCCCGGCCCACACCAAGGAACAACCAGCGAGTGACGGAACGAACGGAACAACTCAGAGCCAGTACGCGATCAGAGCTCGAGCAAGAGACATTGGAAGAGAACGAGGTTTCAGCCTTGTGAATTGGCATTGGCATTGGCAGCCTACACGACGAGCGAGACGCGGAGATCCCGACCAGACATAACATAACATCCGGGCATCCTCATACAATCGATCGCTCCTCAAGAGAAGCAAGCAAGAGAGAGAGAGAGAGAGAGAGAGAGCAGAGCAAAGCAGAGCTTGTCCATCGCGAAAGACGACGACGAAGGGGAACGACCACACCCACAACCACAACCACAACCACAACCACGACCACTGACTCGAGCTGTCACCCCACGCGCAACCCCCCAACCCAATCCACCTGTCCCAACCGGCAAGCTCCTCAAAGCTCCTCCCGTACAATACAATCCAGTACACGCCTCCTCCACAAACCCCCCAACAACTCCTCCGCGCCGCCCATCATGGGAGGACAAATCTCCAAAATGCTCGGCAAGATCTTTGGCTCCAAGGAAATGCGCCTGCTCATGCTCGGACTCGACGCAGCCGGCAAGACCACCATCCTCTACAAACTGAAGCTGAACCAGGATGTGACGACGATCCCGACCGTGGGGTTCAACGTCGAGACGGTGACGTATAAGAATGTCAAGTTTAATGTTTGGGATGTCGGGGGACAGGATAAGATTCGGCCGCTTTGGAGGCATTATTTTAGTGGTATGTGCGATTTCTTTGAGCTGTTATCGGAGGGAAGGCGTGAAAGGGAACTGAAGGTCTGAAGTGGCTGGACTTGCAGATCTTGGGTAGATAAGGAGGTGAAGGAAGGGAGGAGGAGGGGAAATGGAGGTGTTGTACTCTGGAGGAGAGAATGCTAATGGTGACGATAGGTACCCAAGGACTCATCTTCGTAATCGACTCCTCCGACAAAGTACGGATAGATGAGGCGAGACAGGAATTACATCGGATCATCAATGATCGGGAAATGAAGGAGTCGTTACTATTGGTGTTTGCAAACAAGCAGGATATTGCTGGAGGTAAGCACTCCACGCATCCCCTTTAACCACTCTCCTTTCGACACAACGGCAGGCATGCTCGAAATGTGGACAGCTCTTGGCTAACGAGTATCACAGCAATGAAACCACAAGAAGTCACCGATGCGCTTCAGCTCACAAAACTGAAAGATAAGATCTGGTTCGTAGTACCGAGTTGTGCGACGACTGGTGAGGGGCTGTTGGAGGGTTTGGTATGTTCACTGTCCTGTCTGACTGTGTTACTCGAAAAATGCTAATGGTTTGTCAGGCATGGCTATCGAATAACGTCAAATCACCCCCAGCTGGCTCAAGTCAGGCGAAGAAGTAGAAGGGAGGCCTCTGATGGTCTCGACTCACGGCCGGCATTTCACTTCTTTGGTCGATTTCGACTGCGGGCGAAATGAAGGAAGCGGCGGCAATGAATAAACAAAACACATACCAATACGCACCACGCTTGAACGAATCGATCCGATTCAAGCCTCCCTCAAAACGGCCCGTAGTTCCCCCTGACCTCGATCCCCGTATACACACCTTCTGTACAATTCACGGCCGACACTTATACCTGCTTGCTTGATTTCTGGTCCTTGCGTTTTGTTATTTTCATGTTCTTGCGATTTTGACTTTCTTCCGGCGGCGATACCATAATCTTCTTCTTTCTTTATTCCTTTCTTTTTGATGTTATTCCTCGATCTGGAGGATTCGCTTCGTCTCGATACCCGGCACGACGCGGTCTTCCTTTAGCTTGCTCGGTAACAGCCACAGACTTCGCCTATTGGACAGATAGCGGTTCTTGGTCTCCTCAAGGATTCGAGTAGATGCAATACAACATCTCCCTCAGAGCCAGCATAAGGGATCGCGCTGGGTTGGTTTGGCTATGCTGCAAATAGGCGGCAGGGTGAAATGTTGCTGTTGCTCCTTGTGTGGTGGATGGGGTATCTGAAGGTTTCATGGTCAAGACGCTGGATCATGTTGCTGACCTTGCCTAGCTGTGATGAGATTGGGATGGGGATGTAGGTGATGAAATATCAGACAGAGATGGAAGAATATCGCATTCAACTTTGCAACAACGTAACAAACCTTCGCTTATAACCTTCTTTCCGTGGCTTGCTGTGTTGTGTCTATGTGAGCCCCGGGGATCGAGCTGAGCTGAGCTGGGCTGGGCTGGGCTGGTTCGACTGTTTTAAAGCAAATGGATAAAATCGGAAGTCTACAGATGGAAGTCTACAGATGGAAACCTACGGATGAAGGATAGGGTATTTTGATAAGTTGCGCACGAGTAATTGGGTGGATCAGAGCGGTGATGTGATATGGCCCCAGGAATGAGGATTGAGGATTGAGAACTGGGGATCAGAGGAGACGGATGGGGAGAAGGAAAGCAAGAGAGGCAGCGAAGCGAGGCACAGATGAGAAAGAGAGAGAGAGAGAATCCACATTCAAGTTCTTTTTTTTATCTTTTTAAAATAATCATTTGTAATTTTAAACCTGTGTAATCGTACGTTGAGAGAATGAAATGGAGTGGAGTGAAATAACGATAAACCCGCAGCCAGCACCCAGGTATCAACCCGCACAATCGCCTGTCTATATTGCTATTTCACTTTTCATTGTCTAATTGTTAAGCTAAGCTTAGATAATCATAGATACAGCCCTGATAATCATTCGGGTTCTTACCGACCTTCTGGTAGACGATTATCTCTTTATATGGAATATAGTTTCCGAGTGTTTAATTCGGCTTGGATTTCTTTCGTCCATGGCTATGCTCCGCACATCACTTGCGACTTGTCCTGCTTAAACACAAGCTGATGGCTCGGCTACTGCCATCTAGTCTCATGATGTTTAGAAGGCCAGCCGAGTACTTTTGGTCCCGTAACCAGTGATCTCGGGACTTAGCTGTCCTGTTCCTAAGTTTCATCTGGAGTCAGCTTTGACTCTCCCGGAGGAAGTAGAAAGAGCTGCTATTCTCGAAGGAATAGAGGAGAGAGAAAACGTGCGTGGGGTAAAAAAAGAGATAGGGAACGGAAATTCGACGTCAGCGTGACGAGAGTTGTGAAAAGAATCCTTGAATCAGGTATGAATATCTGGAAAGAGATGGTTTAGCAGCAGCTTAAGCTTTACATATTCCCTGTTTAAGGGCGAGAAGGAGAAAATGGACAGTCTATTGGATTAATCGAAAGTCAAGAGTAGGGCAGAAGTAGAAGACAAAGAAGATGGAAAGAAGTGTATCAGCGACCAAAATCGCAAAAGAGAAACCAAGAGTTTTGGGAAGGAAAAGAGGGCGAATGGAATCTACCGTAGTCGGCCGCTGAAGAATCGTTGATATATTGGAAGTTTAGGGAAAGGTTCCAAGAAATCCTCAACTTCTACCTAGAATCTCTGGGTATCCTTTAGAAGTCGAGAGGTTTCTGATAAAGGTAAACAACTCTAGTGACATACTAGTGAGATAGGGGTGGATAGCACGATAATGCCAGACGATAAGCGAGATGCGTCTTCGATTACCGCGTCACCAGGTCGTGACAAGTACTTCTGAGAAGGTGTCGCTTCTGTCCAGGTGTATCACGATAAGGAGTACGACAAGTCCGAGACGGACGTTCGAGTAAGTGCGATTTAAATGGCACTTCTCAAGAGATTCGCTAGTTTCCTGTGCTTGGCTCAGCTACGACAAATGACAATCAAAGGTGTATCACAGGCGGTTATGCCCGAAAGTAGAACTGCTTGTATACATGAACAGACATGTGGCTTCCTGTGAATATGTGTATAGCAAACCGGGGAATTGAAAATTAACTCATCGGCATCGAGAAGCCTAGGGCGGTGTGATATGAAAGGTAGAACAGAAACGAAATCTCCAGCTGATAAACAAATCTCTAAGTTAGCGGATACATTCACGCGACAGAATGTTAAAGTGTCCGCCGCGTTCGGACCTGACAGACCTAAGACGGTACGTTTGAAACTGACAAGTACCTTTTTCTAGCTCCCCTTAGGCTCCTACTCCGCGTTCTTGTCTTCCGCCCATATAAGAATTGGTTTAACATATTTCTAGTGAGCCTCTGTCGATCTCATTCACCCTACCAGGCAACAAGAGTCCAGACATTCGAAACATGTCATATAGTCGACGAATGTTCGATTCTCGCGACTCCGTGTCCTAGGATTCTGCACCAGATCCTAGCCTCTTCGCTGCTAGCTTATTTCCCTCCAATTCTCTAGTGGCAGCTCTCTTCCTTCTCATTTCGAGCAACACAGGCAAATCCAAAAACCCCTCGTCTTTGTTCAAGACATCATAGCTTTGCTTCAACTCTTTGTTGATGACCACCTTTAAATACTCGTCCTCTTCCTGTGGCCTGACGAAGGCCAGCAATGGAGCCTCATCCCAGCGATTCTGAGGAAGGTGGAATGAAAAGTCCGAGGTTGAGTAAGACATTTTTGGTAGAGCTCTCAAAGTGAGTACAGGCTTCGACTGTAGTGATGTTAAAATCAGGGAGGATTGAGTGGATTCAAGAGTTCTGGCGAGGCTTGTTGATTCGGGTCTATGGTGGGACCTCATGATTGATGAAGAAGGAGGCAAAGCATGCCTACCTAGGGTGTCGTTTTTCAGGTATCGGGAGAAAAAGGCGCCTAGGTATATAGCGATTGAACCATGTTTGATCGGGACCCGAACGTTTCTACTTGATGCAATAGCAGGATGTTCATTGGTGTCGAAGAAGTTATCAGAAATCCCATATTTGCGTGGCGGCGGTTGGTCAGGTTCATAAGGGTGTGAGTCGTGGTGCGCCGAAACCATCATCGTATCGCCTGACAATGAATCTCCCTCAAAAGACATATCCCCCAAGGCTTGGTTTAGGATAAAACCCGGCTGATTTGAACCTATTAGAATATATGAGTTTCAGGTCTTTGCAATGGGACATTGGTGACTCACGAATCCCCCCAAACCACCAAATAAATGTCTTCCCCGATTGTGGGAAAGCTATACAGGGGTAGTATAAATGAAACGTGGCATTCTCAGGAATATTGCCAGAATCATCATCTATCTGGCTGATTGGGACACTGCCAATGCACTTGAAGCTCGGCAATGGCCCATGAGGATCCAAATCAGACCAGACACTCACTTGCCACGCTCCTGAACCTTCACTTTCGATGACTGCAATCCACTTTGAGTTGGCGGAGAAAAAAGCATTGCTGAAGGCGTACTTTTTGCCCGTTCCAACTTTTTCCTGGTGCAGAAGTGATTGCAGTTGGCAAGCAGAACTTGATGTAGCCGATGGGCTAAGTTCATCATGATTAGCCGGGATTTTGATTACCGATCCCAATACCAAAACCTGGCTTAAATCATCGGTGAATGATATGGGGAATATGAGCTGATCTGGTGCAGAAGATTGAAGGGAGAAACGGAGTATAGAGCATATTTCGTCGTCAGGTAGCACGAAATCGACGTTGAATACAGTCGAATGATCTCTCACCGACACCCCACAATAGGTCAGCTTCCAATCTCGACATAAGGACTCAACTGGTGTGAACTTAGGCGTCTGTGGCAATGGAAATCTGTAGTGGTGGCCGCGATCAGCGCGGAATCGTTTCAAACGAAGCGAATCAATATACAACCTGTAGTGTTGTGTTAGCATTTATATACGATTCTGGAGCCTCTGAACTATACTTTGATGGAAGCAGCTTTACGATTCCAACAAGTTTTCCGTTTGTGGACGTTTGAGAACCAATCGTGATCCAATCTTGACTCAAATCCGGGGTTTCTCCCTCCACGTGGCGCAAAAGTGAAGTGACGACTGTATTTTCGTCCTCTATTAAGAACTGGGATTTAGAGAAAGCAGGTATGGTAGGCCCCCATATTTCAGAGGGATTCTCGGCCAGTAAGTAATCCCAGTCTAAGTTGATCCTCGTAAGACTCGTAGCGAGCTTCCCTAGAAGGCTCGAAATTTCCAATTCTCTCTCGTTGCCGACGGTAGACGGGAATCTACTTTTCAGCATACAATCGTGCATCCCGTTAACTAAGCCTTCAATGCTCGGTCGCTCCCTCTGCGTCCAAGAAGTTTCGATCCAAATCGATATTACCGCGGGCGAGTGAAGAAATTCAAGTAACAATCTCATGATACTGTGCCACGCAAGTTCCGCATCTCCGGAATTGACCCCTCGAGAAAATGTGAAGGCAAGCCGAAGATGTTTGTGCCAATTCAGAGTGTAAGAAAGAAGCGTGGAATGTATATCGGCCTGGGAGCCTACGGCGTCGGGACGCTGGGACCCCAGGTTGGTCGACTTATTCGGTAGAGTAGCATCGTATACCAAGTATGACAAGCAGACTCTTGTAAATACAGCGTTCGAGATCCTTTTGCCAACGTGAAATTGAGATATCTCAGGGTTCAAGAGCGTGCCTTTGGAGGAAATATACACCCGTACTGACGAATGTATGAAGTACACTCGCTCGTTATCCCCAATTTCAACAAGCGCTCCAGTAATGACGGGCAAAACTGCCTTGAATTTGGGCACAAACTCCGATGAAGTTGTTGACAAGCCAGGAGTAACAGCACTTGCAATCTCTAGCTCGTGAATGCTCAGTGGACGCACTGCCGCGTATAACAATTGGAATACTCGAAGTACTCGTTGCTGCTCCTTGGCATATTTCTTCCGCTAAATGATGAAGGATTCGTGAGTACATCCCGTCAAGTCCCTCCAAGGAACTCGATTCATCCAAGGCCTCCGATCTTTCTCGGTGGCTGAGACCTGGACACTGAAGATACTTCAACATCAAGAATGCCCATAAGAACATTCCTTGCGCACGTAGTGCCAAAATATCGATCACATTCCCATCAGAAATCGTATCCGTCGCGCCTATCTCACACTCGTTGATCTCCGAGAGGAGGAAGCTCTTGATGTCCAGCAGATTATCTTGTGCGGAAAGTTCTAGTCTTTTGACAGCTTGCGAGTATGCTCGTGGCAATTGAATAGAAGGTCGGCTCAAGAGAATTATCATTGCCGCAGAATTCGTGAAAACTTCGTGAAGCTTCGAAAGAAAAACTGTAGGATTCGAGCACTCATCCACGCCGTCAATGATTACGAAAAGGGTTTGTAGATGTGCGGTGACGAAGCGCAGGGACTCTTGTACATCGTCATCTGAAGCCTTCTCCTGATCAGATCCATCGGAGTCCATCATGAGGCATAGTGCATCAACGAGCTTTTTATCATCGCGATATTGGTGTAATAATTGCGCGAGGATAGATCGGAATGCTTGATGCGATTCGATCTTCGATGCATCTTGCGAGTCAAAGTGATGATATGCAATGTGTCTTTGATTTAACGAACCAGCAACTATAACCTCAGGGACTGATTGAAGTTCTCCGATTATAGCTGCTGGCAGTGTTGTTTTACCATAGCCGGGCTTAGCTGTACTAGTCATCACACATTCAAATCACCCGGGATAAGTGGCTCACCTTGCATCCAGAGAACTCTAGAGGAGAAAGATGATGCGCGAAGGAGCAATGGATCTGCTAAGTGGCTTGCCACAATTGCCATCGCCTCGGGCTGGTTGTACCATTCTATTTACGCATTGCGTTCAAATATCCAGTTAAGCGTCCCCGGAGCACGTATATGCCGTGCTCGCTCGAGTATCCTTTGATAATCCGGGGCATTAAGCCATTGCTTGAGGTTGCGAACGGCCACAGCTACAGTCGATTAGCAAATGAAGAACAGAAGCTGTGACTCTCACCTAAAGCTTCCTTGTTTGACTCGTCAATTTCATCACGATTTTCTCGAAATCGCTTCTCATATCGTCCATCTTCTGACACAATGCCGTAAATCTTTCTGAATTTCTCACCTCCTCACTTTCGTTCTGTCGACTTATGATTTTTAGATCATCTTTGATTCGGGCCGTGTCCTGCGCCGTCATGTTCTCATATAATTTCGTCGACCTTTTGCTGCTCATGCCGTTGCTTGGAGTCCTCGAGGCGAAGCTCGCACTCGAACAAATCTTGGTGCTCGTGGAGGCGATCAAGCAACGAAGCAAAACGAACATCAACTGGCTTCCAGAACAGGTCATGAATGACATTGGTCTTGAATGTGACACCCTCTCTCTTAGTTGCAAAGATTTCGCAGACTTGTTGGCAAAAGCACATGATATCTTCATATATGAAAGCTAATGCTCCGACTAAGCGTTGACTACCTGTATTTGACATTGGTTGCTGGCCTGGCGACTCCTTCGTACGAAGTCCGAGATGCTCAAGGTGTTCCTTGTAAGATGGGAGTCGTTGAGTTATCTTGTCAAACACCGAAGTCAACCTCTCAAGGAAATTGGCATAGTTGCTGCTCAACTGCACGCCCGGTCAAGTTAAATTGGTTTCCTAATATTCGAGTTTTAGCTGTGCATACCATGCACACCATTCTTATGGCTCCCCACGCAATACCAGCCCATTCCGGATGAGAAGAGACAAATATACCAGTAATTTCGAAGAATGGCTCCCATGCACTGGCAAACTTTTGGATTCGCTGACAACATCTTGCCATCTTTCTGTTCTGAAAATACTTTTCGCAGTGCTGTTGGATATCCTTCACCATAACTGAAGGGCTTTCGAATTCTCGGAAAGCTCCTTGTTCTGCTTCAGAGAGTGAACCGCGAAAGTCCTTGATTGCTCTAGCAAATATGCTTGATGCATCGTGGAACCTGCATCCGTCAGTAGATGTTAGAATTCCAAAGGTTGCCCATCGCCTCATCTTGACATACCTCTCCGTGGAGACCGACATATCTCCTTGCTTGCAGTCGATTGTTACAAGGTGCTAGATTCCAAGCAAAGACGACAAATTCCTTACACCCACAGTCGTTGGGTCTAGAATACTGGAATGCAAGGAGAGATGGATGAGCTTGCCAGACGGCCAGATAATATTGCGATGAGCATTGAATTGCGCCCGATCCCAGTGCTGCTGTGCCTCTTCATCTGGCTGAGATTATCTGGCTGAGATACAATCCCATGGCGAATAGAAAGGCCGTCCTAGGTGAGGCTGCAGTATTCGCAGGAAGCCACCAAAGCTCATTGGCTGTAGTAGAATTCCCCTTACCACTGAAGGCAGCCCAAGGCACAACCGTGGGCGCACTGCTAACAACATATTCATAGTTACGTTGCAGAGAAGTTCGCATTCGCAACCGTGTCAATAGGTATCTTCTAGATTATAGAGATCTCTTGCGTCTAGGTCTTCAGTCTATGAGGAACTGACGCTACCCGGAAGCTCCACTTTTGTTCGAGCCTCTAACAGTCCGCCTTGGGACACTCCACCAGCGCGCATCGCGAACACACATAGATTTCAATTCGCATATCAACATCAAGCTATTACAATATGTATAAGTCACCTGGGTCCAAGACTGGATGTCAACTAAAGTCGGTCTTTATTATGAGCATATGAAACAAGAGGTCCCGTGGCATACGACCATCGACTTTGTCAGATATAACATAGTTTGACTCCATGAACAAAATCCGGACGAGGAGATGGAGACGTAGAAAGCGACGAGTACGGAAGAAGTGCCAGCTTCAAAGCTACTACACGATATTCAAGCTGAGCTACTAAGGATTGCAATCTGTTACTGTCTGCAACTGATAGGGCGTGGAGAGGCACAGCTAGTCGGGGGATATGTCACCTGAGAACGGTGAAAGGACAGTCGGTATGCTAAATTGCGAGTATTGTCGTGCTGACTTGTCAATTCAGTAGGCGTAAGGTGCACTATACAAATGGGTGGGTAGACCATGAAATTTATGATTCAAACAAAGCAATTGATTGATCATTGTTGTGGACACAACCGTCATCGCTCGAATTTCTGCATTCCTTGTCCGATTTCCCTCGATTCCACTTCTGCCGGCCACTATTATCGTACAGCCCTCGCTGGTCTGCATATCCGCGAAACGTTCATCGCACCGCACGGCATGCTAAACCCCAACCCAAATGAAGAAATGTAAAATCCATGCATGCTATCGCATCCCAATCCAAACGCCAGTGTGTCATAACTCATCTCCTTCCGCACAAGTATCCCCAAGCCACCTTCCATTATCCCATCCCATCTCCACCTCACACTTAGACCCGTTATCTCTCCACCTGCCACATCATGTTCCGTAACTGAGTGAGGACAGCAGCTGTCGAGAAGGATCTAGCGGAAGCAGTTCATTCCACAGAGTCTGAATCGGAATGTAGGTCTGTGAACACCATGTCTGTCGGCGCGCAGGTTTCCTCCAGCGCGACGACCACCGAAGGGCTTGCTGTAGAAGAAAGGCATGTTGTGAGATTTGAGGTTGGGTTGTGTAAGGAGGTTGTGTCTTTCGTAGGGCTAGTGGTCTTGTATAGTTGTTTGTTTGGGAGAAGTGAAGAGGTGGGAGCGGTGTGCTCTTTAAATTGTATGTGAAAGGTGTTCAGATGTCTCAGATCAAGAAGGAGAGAAGCATTGCACTACCATCACCACGGGGAGCGCCTTCTTATACATCTACCTTCACCTCCTTCCCCGTCTCCCCATACCTTCCCTGTCACACACCGCGTCACGGAATCAACCCACCTGTCATTTCCTACCAGCCACATCTAGTACGGAACTAACACCGATTCCAAGACACCAGTGTTATAATTACTCGCTAAAAGCAGGTTTGAATCTCCGGTTGGTGACATTTGCAGTGCGAGTGTTTGGGCTGTGTAACTGTAACGTGGAGGTTGGATGCGTGGGCGTTCCTTGGCTGACGATGTTGAGATTACCTTTAACTTGCTGTGGTTGGATGATGATGATGATCACCGGGCAGGGTTGTTGTTTTTGGGTCTTAGCGAGCTGTGGCTGTGTAAATGTGGCTGTGCAGACTCTCGGATCTTCAATGCGCCAAAAGGGAGATTGAGATGATTGGACGGGACATTACAGAACCTCGAGAGCACGTTGTAAGTGTGGCGCAGGTAAAGGTTCTAGAGCAGTTGTATATAGTGTTCCCAGTAGTGACGCGTGCTCGATAGAATATAGCCGACAAACAAGCACCCTACTCACCTTCACGCACCTCAATAAAGCCTCCATGAACGTCTTAATTTCTTTGTTCTTCAACCTTCCTTGGCACCTATATGATTGCCTCCAATATTCAGAACCCAAAGCTTGATGCGACGATTTTACAACAAGGCCAATAGTCCGACATGGAGACGAAACAAGATGTTCTCTAGCCTGTCTGCGGAAACGCCTAGGTTGATGGAAGATGGTAGCTACGTAATGCGGGTAGATGAGCGATTTGTCTTCCAGAATTCTATACCGGAACCGCCGATTTGGATTGTGGTGAACTGTTGAGTGGAGTTGGAGTTGAAGAAGAGAAAGTGTATTTTGTTGTGGACGGGAAGAGAACGGTTGGTCGCTTTCATGATACGTTGAACGAGCTGTCGGAACTCTGAATCGGAAAGAATTTGTTTTGAGGGTGCTGCTTCAGAGACTGAGATATCATTTTTTATAATGGCAGATATATCCTTGAATTTTTTTAACGGATATAGAAAGGTAACATCTCCCTTAAAGGTCACTAAACACTCTCGTTTTACCTCCTCGCTTAGTTGTAAGCAGAATAGAAGATTCATCGATTGACCAGGGGTCTAGAGGAGCGGGAGCGAGACCAAGAGAGACAGACAGAGAGTAGAAGAGTAAGCCAATAATATGAGTTATAAAACTTTCGCAGATACTCTTCTGTAAGGTGGAGGTTCCCCCCTCAGACCCCCCCGTCCCACCTATAGGAGAGGCAGGAAGGCTAGATATCTACACTCTTTAAGTTACTTGTTGTTCGTTCACTTACTTCGATCTTCTTACACTTTCCAAAAATAATTTAATAAACCAATCAGAGCCTATGTTTTAGGTATACTAAAGATAGACAGTGGCACCTCAGAAAGTTTTATGGTCCTCAGGTATAATAGGAATTCTTGGTAGGTGGGGGCTATTTTTTTGGAAAGCGTTGCAAAACCACAAGGCACTCTTCCTTCAAGGGACTCTGTTTTGTCTCCGGCTTCGCTCAACCCGAATAAGACTCCATAGGGATCTATGACTATCTGATCTTTGTTTTTGTGATCATAGGAAGTCACAAATCAAAGAGCAGATATATTTAAAGTACCGAAGTTCCAAACGGTTATGTTCTGGGACAATCGTGTAATTCTGCGCCAATGAGTCTCGCGCCATGCGTCGAAAAATAAATCTATGCAATAGAGAAGCAGTCCTGAGAAGAAAGCCCCCGATCCCATTTAGCCCGAGATGCGTAGCTCGCTACACTGAGGAATTCGTATCGAAATTTAGGCCTAGCTTCAATGTGCTGCCGAAGTTCTCGATAACATCTATGCTCCAACCACCTTCCGCCATTAAGGGCTCACCGAGGACTTTGCTGATCATCAGGAGATGTTGATCGTGGAATCTGCCTGCCACAACCGATATACCAACGGGCATCCCATGATTACCCTTGAATGCAGGAATGTGGATAACAGGCATGTGAATTCCCTGGGTAAAAAATCAGTAACTTAGAGAAATTGACGTCGGCTGGAGAAGCTTACAGTCCAAAACCAATTGAATGCCGCACTACCAAAGTCTCCCAGACCGAGAGGCGCCTCATCAACCACACTTGGTGTGATGATAGCTGAGTACTTTGCGGCGAGTTCATCAAAAGCTGTACGCATTCGGGCATACTTGTCTGTGGACTGAACCCTCTCCTTGCGGGTATAATTATTATGATTCTCTACAAGTAGGCGAATTTCTGGAGCCAACTTAGTCTTGTCCATCCGATATTCTCTGAGAAAGCTTTCTTGAGCATCGCTGTTTGTCACTACGCTATGCATCCTCTTCAGAGCATCAACATCCCCGAATTCCGACGGAAAAGACACATACTCAATCTTGACGCCGTGTGCCCTTAATATCTCTGCAGCCTTCTCCATTGCAGCAATCGTGCCGGGTCCAGCATGAGGCCACATAGGGGTCTGTATGAGAGCCACTGTCACGTCACTCAATGGGATGACTTTGGGAGGCTCATCGTCCTTGAGGGCAAAGACATTAGCAAGGAGCTGCAAGTCTTCTATGCTGCGAGAAAAGAAACCAGAGCTATCGATGGTTGCGGTGCACATTTTCTGTCCTTCGGGAGAGATAGCATTGTAGGTAGGCTTCATAGCATAAATTCCTGTGAATGATGCGGGTCGAATGACGCTGCCTCCGGTCTGTGTTCCGAGGCTGACTGGTATCTGAAAATCGGCAACTGCTGCAGCGCTTCCAGCTGATGAGCCACCTGGGGTACGATTCGGATCATGTGGGTTTGTAGTATTTGGTCCAGAATTCGTCCAAGTAAACTCGGACGTTGTTGTTTTACCTGCAGCCCTATTAGAAAATATCTGTCGAGTGATGGTAGAACCGACCAAAAATGAGAGCTCCTGCCTCTCGCAAGATGGAAACAGTTGATGAGTCGAAGCATGGCCTGTGGCCCTCATAAAGTGGTGAGCCAAATTGCGTCGGCATGTCTTTTAACATTGAAACTTGGATCAGTTCTTGTCCTAGTCTGTCTCACCTCAGAATTTAAAATACCTTTGGTGTTTATCACATCTTTAATGCCAACTCCCAAGCCATGCAACGGTCCTCTCTGGTCGTGAGGTACTTGATCCAGCGCGCGAGCTTGACTGAGTACTAGCTCCGGATCTACTCATAGTTAGCGGACTCGTGCCGATCGAATCGACGACAATTATGAGTGTAACCATGTACTGCCATGCTTTTACCACGCTATCTCTTTTATCGATACGATGCAGCAGTGATCGGGCATAGTCTTCCACAGTGATGACATTCTGTCTGAGGAGAGCCAAGACGCGGGTGGCAGCCAAGAGGTATAGCTTTGTCGGTTCCATCATCACAATGGAAGGTTGGCGTAGAATTTCAAATGAGGAAATTCGATGATACAAAATCATGTAGCATTTGCGTCGTTTGAATTATCATGAAGGTGAAGGCAGAGGTGAAAAGAGACGGGGAAGCCGCGTTTCTGTGGAACGAAACGACGGGCTGGCTACAGGTACCTGGCAGTTCATTCTAGACCAATGGATCCTCACCATATATTTCTGCATACACGCTGTGCCTTTGAAGCTGAGCCTACCCTACCCCCTGAGACTACAAATAATCACTCCTTGACAATTTTCCTTAATTTACCGAATCATTAACTTCAGTAGGCATGCTACGTATGTAGGTAATTCACTTTTCGTCACATTAAATCTTCCTCATGATAAGCTAAGGTGAATCAAAAGTTAAAGGTACTTTATATTATGCTACCAAGCTCTCTACATTCACCTATGGTAAATCTGTCTCGGGTGTATAAAAATGGCTTACCCTTTTCTCGATGGCCAGTAAATAGAGACATGGTTTAGGCGAGATGGCCGTCAATACCCCCTGGTGCGCCAGCTCCCCAAG
>JACBAH010006918.1:0-17308 GCA_014282315.1 Neospermospora avenae | reverse complement strand
GGGTAGCTGTTGGAAGTGCCCGTGACGAAATGTTGACTGTTAACCCCTCATTCACGTGCCTCCCCCCTCCCCTCTCCTCTCTCCTCCTCTCCTCTCCATTGAGAATCTCTGAATAGCTTCAATTTCTCCTTCGTCACGAAGAAACACACACATACACTCTCCCCCATCCATACACAATGCAAGTCCCTCTATTCCGCCTCCAATGCGGAGTCAACAGCTATGACTGGGGTAAAGTAGGCAAGGACTCAGCAGCTGCCAAATTCGCAGCAGCAACCCCCGCCAGTGATTTCACAATCCAGGAAGATAAACCATACGCCGAGGTACATTTCCTTGTACATTGAAAGATTGCCAGACCGATTTCTAACCATCTCCAGTTATGGATGGGCACCCACCCCTCGAATCCCTCCAAGGACCTACACACCCAACGCACCCTCCTCGACCTCGTCCAAGACAACCAAGCTCTCATGTCAATAGAGATCAACGAGAAATACAATCACAAACTCCCCTTCCTCTTCAAAGTCCTTTCTATCGGCAAAGCCCTGTCCATCCAAGCCCACCCCAATAAGGAACTCGCCGAGCAGTTACACGCGAAAGACAGCAAGAACTACCCAGATGATAATCATAAACCCGAAATGACGATTGCGATCACGCCTTTCGATGGACTGTGTGGCTTTAGGCCATTGAAGGAGATCGCGCATTTTCTCGAGAGAGTGCCGACACTCCAAAAGTTGGTCGGGGAGAAGGGGGAGGAGTTTTTGGAGACGGTCAAGGGCAAGGAGACGAGTGAAAAGAAGGAGGATGAGGAGAAGAACAAAAAGGCCTTACAAGAAGCATTCACAGCTCTCATGAACACATCTCCCGACACCATCAAATCCGCCTCCCAGTCCCTCCTTGCATCCGCAGAATCGGAAGGCGCTGAATTCGCAGGCGGTGGGCTTGAGTCAACCTCTGGTCAAGCACTCGCCGACCTGGTAATCAGATTGAACAAACAATTTCCCAACGACATCGGGTTGTTCGTCCTCTTCTTCCTGAATTACATCAAGCTAGAAGTCGGCGAAGCAATGTTCCTCAAAGCCGACGATATCCACGCCTACCTCTCCGGCGACATCATCGAATGCATGGCCGCATCCGATAACGTCGTCCGCGCGGGCTTCACTCCCAAGTTCAAAGACATCTCGACTCTCACTTCCATGTTAACGTATTCTTACGCGCCTATCGAAGAGCAGAAAATGCAGCCTGAAGATTACCCATACGTAACGCTCAACACCACCGCTTACAGTTCGGGAAGTGAAGCGACGCTTTACGATCCACCCATCGAGGAATTCTCGGTGGTGAAAACGGATTTGAAGAAGAAAGGTGCCAAAGCTACGTTTGAAGCTATTGCAGGACCAAGCATATTCATCTGCACGACTGGCTCGGGTAAGATAAGCGTGGGTCCGAAAGTCGAGGAAGTGAAAGCGGGATATGTCTACTTTGCGGGTGCGACGGCTGAGGTGGTGTTGGAGAGTGATGGAGATGAACAGTTTACGACGTTCAAGGCGTTTTGTGAATTACAAGGAAAAGAGGACGGAAAGGGAAAATTGTGATGTGTGGGTGGGTTTTGGATGGAGTACGGAGGCAAAACTAGACAGGAGTAATGATGATGACTGAAGGAACACAAATACATTAATATGAAAGAGATCGAACCATGCGAAATATACATGCGGCATTCTAACTTGTCTTAGAAAGCTGACGTCCAACCCCTTGAATCAAAAGACGATCTCAAGACCAAGGGTTTTGAGCATTATCACGCCTTATGCATAGCACTCGTTCTTGTTTGCATATTCTTTAACTTACAGTGCTAGGCAGCTGATATCACGTCCGAGTAGACTTTGCAGTTATTGAGGGCACTTTACACTATATATAACTTGACTTATACAGTATGCAGCCTTTGAAAATGCACTTTTACTTCTCGATTAGAGTACTTGTGCACCCACATCTCACTAAAATACTAGAGATGTGATATCTAAAACTTTTGGATCAGCAAATATCCTAGGGGTGTGAAAAGTTACGAAACACATAGAGATGAGACACAAGACGAAGACTTAATATGCAAATATGTATCTCCGATTATTATAGATTCAACAGTCCCAACGATGCAGAGCATAAAAGTCACATGATCGGGCGAGAGCGCTAGTTGTTGCCTGAGAAGCTGCGCGTTCTGTTTAGGTTTCACCGCGTCTTCTGCTCCCAACACCGTACGCCAGGACATCGAAACTCGATCGGTTGATCTTCTCGCGACAGATTTCCACTCTTTCCGAGATAACTTCATCATCTTCGATCTCGATCATCTTGCCGACGCTGGACTGGTATATCACACATTCAATAAAGCCATATCTTCACCCACCAAACCTGAAGGGATTAGCCACGCCTTTGGCGAACAAGCCTGTACTCTTATCACAATGAGTATGTGTGTGTTATTCTCTCCCTGTTCTGCATTGTTCAATGAAATTATCCATGAGAAATATGTACTGACGCGACATCTATAGCCCCGCCTGTGTGGCCCGAAGCCGAGACGCTCAACACTGATCCGGTCCACAATAGCCCCGTGGACACGATCGATCAATGTCTCAGGACCTTCACAAGGTTTCCCGAACTCCCGGTGGAGATTCAGCTTCACATATGGCTGCACGCAATCCCAGATCCTCAATCGGTTCTTGGAGTCGTACGCGTTATCATAAATTTCGACCTGGGAGATCAACGGGCAATTCTGCCCTCCATCCGAGAATACAAGGAAGCCTACCGAGTCATCATGCAACTTGAAGATGACGACAGCGCGGCGTCTTCGCATAACGGCGAGTACCATTATCGCAAGATGTACAAATCTTCTGATACCTGTATGGCTGTTTCTCGCGCCCCGATCCTCGCTCTCCTAGGCACTTGCCAGATAACTCGATCGATGACTTTGAAGCGATTCCGATTGCCCATTGAATCAAAGATTAAAGAGGAGAATGAACCTTGGTGGTCTCCAGACGAGGATATGGTGATATTCACCGGCCCTGTAGATGAGAAGCGCCCCTTGGTGCACTGGCTCTTTCGTCAAAGAAAGGAGCCTCTTCCAGTACTCCGATCGCTGAAACATTTGGCTATTCAAGCTGTACGCGGTATTCATCGTAATATCCTACCAGACGTGCTTGATGAATGGAACATGCGTGACGGGTGGCTACTCAACTTCCCAAATCTTCGGAGCTTCACTGTACTGATAGATCCGGATTATATGATGAATTGGGATACAGGCAAGGTTCTCCTTCACGAACCCGAAGACAAAATAATTGACATGTTTGGAGTAAAAGCGAATTTTTTCGTCAAGCTGCTGGCATCTGGTCTTGCTGGAGATCTTGGTCTTGGTGAAGGTTTCGAAGACGATGAAGACCTTCCGCTGGTTGAGTTTTTGGTTACTAGCTGGAGAAAGAGGTGATTGAAAAGGCTGTAGATTTGCATTATCTAACCGGCCTGTCAACATGGCATGTGCTTGATAGCCCTACACGGGAACTGTTGTGTCAAAGAGGCCCAGCATTTTCATCCCACTATCCGTGTTCAATTCACAGGCTGGCATTTTTTTCGCAGCCGTCAGTCGTACTGGACCAACGAGAAGTTACGCATTGCCAGACGATCGAAGTTCATGTGCGCATTATTAGCCACGCTACGAAAAATACAAATCAACGTACCAGGCGGAGGCGACGTGGCAATTGGTGATGCGAGTCGCCCGGCCTGCTCAGTGTCTGTGAGTGACGAAGAAGCGTAGATCTTACGGATGAAGTATCTGGACGACAAGGAAACCCACAAGTACGTCAAAGATAAAGGATTATAGATGGCTTAATATACAGGCTTTTGCTTTCTGCTCCAACCTCTACTTCCCGCCATCAAGATAGTAGGAGAGCGAGTAGTTGAGGAAAGCACATTGAGGCACATCCACGAATGAACTCGTAACTGAAGGGTAGTCGAGGAGCTTAATAGGACCCTTCTTCCCCTTCACTTCTTCCCATGGACCAGTCTTCTCAATGGCCTCCAGCGTCTTCTCATACCCTCTCGCCGTCAAGTACGCCTTACTTGGATTCGGCTGTCCAGTCTTCACAAACTCCGCAAAGTACCCCGAGGTCAATTGTATCGAGTACAAATCATTCTCATCACGTAGGGTTCTGAGCGTTCCAAACATCCAAGGCATATCCGCACCATGCAGCTTGAAATAAGGGAGGTTTGGATTTCCGTTCGGGTAGCCGGGTGAGGCTGGTGGTCCGCCGAGATGGTTGGGATCGTATCCTCCGGTTGTGCGCTGCATCTCGTAGTAGTAGGACGATTCAAAAGTATCTGTTTCTTGGGCTGCGTACATGGTTGCTGAGTCGATACAGCGGAACTGAATGTCGGTTGCGACTCGTTGAGATACGTTGAAGGAGTCCAAGGTGATGTTCCCGGTGTCGTGGTATGGGAACAAGCCGCTATCTATGACACTCTGCGCGTAGGATGCAGAAATCCCAAGAGCAGCTTGAATGCCTTCGGACTCAGTAGTCACGGGAGTCTTCGGGAATGTCGAGAAACTTGCTCCATCATTGTCGATAATTCCCAAGATCACTGGAACGTGAGCGGTACCAGGATTGCGCTTCGTTACCGTAAGCTTTGGCGTGTTCACGTACTTCCCGTCTTGAACAACGTAGCGAGCAACTGTGGAAAGTCCCGTTACAGTCAAAGCAGGAACGTCACTCAGACAAGCGATTTGAGCATCCAAATGGGTCTGGTTGCAGCCAGCAGCTTCGAGGATTTTCTGACCAGCGATTGCGTAAGATTCATTCGCGGTGAGGTACGTGCTGTAAGTTGTTGCGTACCCACCCGATAGACCAAGAGTAACCTGTCCACCTAAATTAGACATTGTGATGGCCCCTTGGTAGTTTCCGATGGCCGGTGGTGAGCCAAGCAGAACTCTCACCGATCCAGCACCGGCAGATTCTCCGTTGATGGTGATTTGTTTGGGATCTCCTCCAAACTGGGCAATATTTTTGACGACCCACTGAAAAAATGTTAGGCGGGCCTCCTGGAATACGGAAGTTGACATACCTGAAGAGCAGTGACCTGATCAGCAATCCCATAATTGCCTTTGATGTCCGTTCCAGGGATCGCCAGAAACCCCAACGTCGACAGGCGGTAATTGATGTTGACCACTACAATGTCTTCTCGGGATGCAAGATTGCCCCCGTCGCTGGACTGATCAGCACCTGAGCCTCCAGTGAAACCTCCTCCATGGATCCAAAACATCACAGGTCGCAAATCGCTCTTGTCTCCTTTCTTTGGGATGTAAGGAGTCTGTATATTCAGGAATAGACAGTCCTCACTACCAGACCCTCCCTGAGCGCATTGGGGACCGTACGCGGTGGCATTAATAGTCTTTCCGGTACCAGAGTAGAGAGATGAGTAGACAAATCGCTTGGGAGTATCCGCATACGGGATTCCGAGGAAACGGAAGGACTTCTTATTTCTGTATCCGACAAAGATATTCCCGGTAGAAGCCACGGTGATCTGGTTCCCTGGAGTAGCTTTCGAATTCGAGGGTTGATTGTCATTGCTCGACTGAGTACACAGAACTGGCAGCTCGGTATACTTTGACGGCAAGGCCGGGTAGCTCAACTCCTTGGTATGCTTCGAGAAGGAAACGACTCCGTTGTCGATGAGGTACAATTGTTCTGGTGACGCTCTATCCGCAAATGCGACATAAGCCAAAGACTGGAGGATATCGGCGGAATGCGCTTCGATGGTCGACTTGGAGAGAAGCTTCTCATTTACTGCTTGACACGCAGCCGAAGCATCTTTCGCCTCGTATTCATCCAACAGAAGAAATCCAACATGATTGACATCATCGCTGCCGTTGAGATTGTTCTGGTACAGCAGAGTCAAGGAAGTCTCTGCATTGGATACAGCTACCGCTCGCGAGAATAGAGGCAGAGCAAGAACCAAGAGTAGCGGAAACATTATGAGAATGCCGACATTTTGGTAAAATTGGTGCACCTCCGATCTTTATCTAATTTTATTGTCCAAGCTTCCCCTCATCAAATTGAGAAATCTAAAAGTCGATATGGGTTCCGGACGAAGATTGTTTAGCCGGCCGCAGCCGACAGGCACGGAATTGTTTACCATCTTGCGTGCGCCCCTCGATCCGTACATGAGCGTCATGGAAGCGATGCATTCGCTGGAGAAAGTGTCACATAGGGGAACTAAAGAACGAAGCAATTGCCCTGACAGATAGATCATACACTTGCATATTATCCGGCCCGCATGTAATCCCGGGCGGAGTGTCTGAACCGGGGTATTCCCGCTTTGGGTAAATCTAATTTATCCGGGAGTCCGCTTGGCCGATCACGGGATTTGGTTGGTACTTGAAGAGATACACCAGAAATTCACATGGACAGTCCTCAAGTGGATTAATTGCAGCCTTACCAGAAGGAGAATGCATGTGTATGAATGTTTTCGCTCAAATTGGGATGCTATCTACCGCCTCCCGATGCCGTGGGAGTGACCAAGTACTCATGATAGATCTCCAATATAGGCAGGACTTGGTAGCTGCTCGGAGCCTCATTGCAATTAGCTGGGTCAATTAAAATACCACGTTAGATGTAGCCCAAGATAACTTGCAAACATATCCCACCATTGGAAGGGGGATGGCAACTAGTTTGCTTTCGGTTCACTTTGCGTCAAATGCATCGAGTAGTGTCTGCAGAATATTGTGAGTAGGGATGTTGAGAGCTGGAAGCAAGCACGAACCTGCATTTCATGGTCCGCCATAGTTCCACAAATGGAATCCTCCGATAGTCTCCATACCGTTTTCGGATTCTTGATTTCTGAACGGATCATGTTCACTTTACTTTGGAGCATTTCGCCTCAAATGCCTCGAGCAATGTCTACATAATCCTGTCAGCACACCAAACCTCGAGTAACCGGATACCCTACCGTGAATTCATGATCCGCCATACTTCCAAATACCGGATCCCTCCCTACCTTCAGCGTTGTAACCCTCGGACTCGAAATGCCAAAAGCAATTCTGGCCAAAAGCCTGGCATCGTCTCTAACCTTCACCTTATCCAATACCGCATCCAGCGCTACTTTGTTAAGCGGTACAGGAGGCGGCGGCTTTTGAACAACAGCTTTATGCGTCTTACACCACGTACAATTCCTACATTCTTTCTCATCCCCAGGAAGATCATCACCGAAATGCTTTGCCAGGGATCTCGAGAAACAGGCTGAAGAAGTGATGAGGGCTAGCATTTCTTCGGTGCGTAGCAGAGCTTCTTCCTCACGCTTTTGCATCACGATGTAGATTTCCTTGGCGATTTTGTTGATTTCCTTCGGTGTCGAAGGGAGTTTCTGGAGGACTTTGTAGACGTTGAGAACGCCCGATGGTTTTAAATCGATAGCGCGATTCTCGTTCAGGTCGTTGAGTTTACGGATTACGTCGTTTCGTGGAACGCCATATTGCTGGGCTGCAGCATCAACATCCAAATGGTGGAGCTTCGCAGCTCTCTTTGCCACATTCCTGACGGCTTCCCCGGCTGGAGAGTTATCACCGCGAATGGTCGATTCGTATGAGCTCCCTGCTTGAAATGTGTATTTGGTGTAGATAGGTGTGGTGGCTCGGATGAGATCGTGAGTCAACTCCAGTTGTGCGTAGATATTCTTCAGTGTCGTGGACCGGATGTCGTAATCTCGTTCTTGGCTGTAGTGAGAGACCTTAAGGTCACCACCAACAACAAGCTTATTCTTGGGATCAAATATCTCTTCTAAAAGACCACGGATTGAGTTCAAGGATGGTAAATCCCCTCGAGCAAACATATCGCGAAGATGGAGATCCTCTCCGCATACGAAGAACATGCATATACTTGGCTTTCCATCTCGTCCTGCCCTTCCAATTTCCTGGCTGTATGACTCGAGACTGCTGGGAATGTTGAAGTGAACCACATTTCGGATGTCTGCTTTGTCGATTCCCATGCCGAATGCGATAGTGGCAACCATGAGTAAATCATCGCTTTGCATGAATTCGTCTTGTAGCTTTCCCTTTATTGCTGTGTCCATTCCAGCATGGAATGCCTTTGCGTTGAACCCTTCAGATCGCAGGACCTTGGCCAACTCTTCGGTCTGCTTTTGAAGTGTCACGTAGACAATAGTAGGTCCAGGGTTGTCTTTGAGAAGCAGGAATAGCTTGGGATATAACTCCTGCTTTGTCTTTCCTGACTCTGCCAGTAGCTGTAGATTGCTTCGGTATGTAGAGGTTCGAAATAGACCGGATTTGTCGATATTAAAGGCTTTGCAGATATCGTCCGCAACTCGCGGCGTAGCAGTTGCTGTCAGACAGACCACCCTCTCAGCATTGATCTCCTTCACGAATCTGGATATTTCTGAGTTTGTTAGCAATTTCTGCACCATAGATATGGTACTTACTGAGGTAATCTGGACGGAATGCATGACCCCATTCAGAGATACAATGTGCTTCATCTACTGCCAGCAGCCGGATTCCTCCTCGGACGTGCCTCATCTGCTCAACGAAGCCTTCGTTATTTAGACGCTCCGGTGCGCAGTATAGGAGCTTCAATTGGCCATTTCGTAGCATCTCGCAGATCTCGATGTATTCTTCTCGGCTCTTGGAGGAATCCATTGAGGCAGCTTTGATCCCACGTCGAACCAGCGCATCGACCTGATCTTTCATCAAAGCAATTAAAGGAGACACGACGAGCGTAATGCCACTCTCTCCCTCGCCACGGATACCTGCGACCTCATCCTCCTCCGCGAAGACCAGTGCGGGTATCTGGTAGCAGAGACTCTTCCCTCCGCCAGTTGGGAACACCACTGCAGCGCTGTCTCCTCCTAATATTCTGGATATGACTTGTTCTTGCTTCAATCGAAATTCCTTCAAGCCGAAATTCGTTTTCAAGGCATCGAGAGCTGATCGCTGTATGGCGACGCGCTTCGCAGGTGGGAGACGGTCGGTGGAAGACTTCCGCTTGCGTGATTCGACGCGGTCCACGAGTGCGAGTATATCTTCATCGTCGCCAGAGCTTAGACCAAAGTCTTCTTCGTTGTCGATTCGAGTTGCCATGCTGCAATTGATGCGACTATTCGGGGACTTGTGTTGCGATTTGCGGCTGTTGAGAAATGACTGTTTTGGAAGATGACGCGCTCCAAGCAAACAGATCGCGGACACGCTACGTTAGCACGTGATGCTCGCTACTGCCTTCACAATCAAAACAAATGAGTTTAACATTTTACGAGCGCACCGCTTGTTGAACACGCCATCACAAGGATAAGAATTGCTTCGATCAGTACCCAGTCATCTTTCACTATTCGTCAGCCTATGGATTGTGCCATCTCCAACCGGATGGCTCGGGCTGGCACTGGAATACCCCTCAATCGCATCATCCAACTCTAGTCTAGCTACCATACTTGACCTTAAATTTTCTGATTGGAGCTTAGCAAGTTTCATCCAGCGAAAATTGCTGATGCTCGTTGGTGGATTTGAGGCAGCGTCTTAATCGAGCAGGTCGTTTGCGTCCTCTGGGGACGACTGATGCTTCGAGGGTGGTCAACAGTGAGAGTCTGTGAGACTATCAAATTCCAGGTCGGTAATCCAGCGAAAGCGTTCGTCGGAAAGGCCGGCCGTCTGTGGAAAAGATGAGAAGGTTATCCCTTGCGACTAGCTTTCATGGAAACATGGAAACATCTAAAATCAGATCACAACAATATCAATCCTGCTCAATTGGAGCATCGACGTGATATAGAGGCATCTGCATCTACATATAACGCTCGGATTATCCCCCTGTTACGTCTACTCGGATCTGCTACAATGAAAGAGTAACTTGGATTTTACCAGTGGCCAAATGCTGAATGCGAA
Source organism: Neospermospora avenae (assembly GCA_014282315.1). NCBI lineage: Eukaryota > Fungi > Ascomycota > Leotiomycetes > Helotiales > Ploettnerulaceae > Neospermospora > Neospermospora avenae. Next base: position 7,404 of record JACBAH010006918.1, on the reverse strand, counting down.
ATAATTTCTTACCAGACTACCAATCATAGGGATATCAAAAATTTCGGAAAACTATGGAGAGGTCAACCTGAATGCGGAGGATATATGCGACAAAGTGATTTGTCTCTGTTTGAGTGTCTTACAGCAACTGAGTGTATGGAAGACATACAAGTCCGGATTATCTTTCTATCTGTTGGGATCCCGCACCTTGACAGAGATGCCTTGTCACAGTCAAAGAATCCGGAGCCAATAATTGGACAGGGAAGTGGGAGGATTTACGAAAATACTTCAAGGCGATTGCATCAGATCGTTGTCCTAATTTTAGTCATCCAGCAGGGGCCATTTATTCACAAAGAGGATTCTCGGGTTGTGAGACTGCCCTCATCATAAATGAGAAGATCGTCCCAGCGGGACTTAATGAGAGAAGAGACGCTTTCGCAATCGCGGTACCGGGGATCGCGGTTGAAACACCGAATTATTACAAGACGATATTGAAATTCCCACTTGGCGAGCGAGGAGTATTGAGGCTTATCATGGGTGAGTGTAGGTACCAGGAAAGTTAGCACAAGTAGTCTATTTGAAGAATAGAATTCGGGTACGATGCAAAAGCTTACAATGAAGGCGAGAGAATTGATTTTTGGGGAAGATATAGAGCGGCACTGCGAGTGTATTGAGACTGATAATCATGTTGAGCAAGGCAGCGATGGGTCCAACAAGCGGATCGGCCAGTGATCAGAAGCGAAATCTGCCGCTGAAGCCTATAAGAGTCTTCACTTCGACTAGTGACTGATCCGAAGAGCTTTAGTATGGCAGTCATAGTAGCGCTTCTCGAGAAAGTCAAAGAATATTGTTGAGTCAAGAATTTTCGGTTAAATACCACCTAAATACGGCGCTAAATTGACGATTTTCCTCACCGTTTTCAGACTGAGGAATATGATGTAAACACCTTTCAAGACGTTAACAAACTTCCAAAGCTTAACCACAGATTACTTTTTGCTTATCGACATCCTAGCAATAAGAAGGCTATATGCATCATTTGCCTTTTGTGGTTCTACCAAGCCACGCTTTACTGCACGACACAACACGCGCTTTCCTCAGCGATCATAACAAAGACTGAGTTCTGGATTTTTGGTTTGGTCTGCTTCTAACACGTAATGCGCTCCATTTCAACATTGGCAAGGACATTTATTTTGCTACGAAGAAGCGCTTTTCTTGCGTTGGTTAGTAGCAAGAGCTCCTCAATACAAGAAGCTGCAACAGGAAGGCCACCTGTCCCTATTACGATATTCGGTATTGAAATGCAGATGACACGGTACGAGAATCAACTAAACGTCTGGGAATGATCATAGCCAGAAAATTCGGTGCCTTTACCACTCCTTTCCGTTAGGAAGCTATGATATAGAATGGACGCATCGCCTGACCAAACTCCATCAGTCGAGCAGCAAATGCCACTATTATAACAGCAATCTCCTGAGATAACCTGCGGGTACGTATGAACGTACGAAAATGGGCCTTCAGCGCGAGCGAGATTGTTTCTTTCCACATTTACCAGCCAAGGAAGGGAAATTAGTCGTGGTACAGGCGCCCGAAGAGCCTTTTCGACAGCCTTGAACACATAAGTTGATCACATTACTGTGATATACTGATGCTCTCCAGCAACCTGTACAGGGGTCAGATTCAGAAGTACTTAAATAGCGACAATAGAGAAAGAAATTCGGCGTCTTTTGAACAATGCTCTGCTTTTGAACCACATCAGCCCTGGGCGCTACAGGACGCTGCAGGAGAAGAGTAATAATCCCAGATGAAGAGGTTGAGACATAGACAATGGGAAGACCCTTTCTGCCAACATAGCATCCAGTACACGTGTTAACGTCAGCATCACACTTTCCATTAACGGAGGTGTTATTTGCTTCGCGTCCGAGGGCAGATTGACAGCCGACTTTGCAGTCATTTGACATGGAACCACAGTAGACATCCGATGAGTAACACTCATGGCAGAAGTTAGTTGCCGTCACGAATACCGTAGAGCACAAAGGACAGACCGCTCAGAGGGTTTCCATGATAGAGCTTCTTACCAGTGCCGCCGCAACGGCCGTCAGTTGAGATGGTGCCCGGACTTCCGCCACAGGTGCCAAAATCAGACTGACTTGGTTGACAGTGAGGTTGTTGCACCACAGTAACGCTAGAAAAGCGATGCTCATTCCCATTATTGAGACGCTTCGTGCTGTTGAAGTGGCTGATGAATCCTTGGCTGTGCCAGATGTTGAGGGTTTTGAAAAGCTGAAAGTATCTATTCACGGAATCAGGGATTTCGAGGCAGTAAAATTGGACAGTATGTTACGATGCTGCCACCTAGATTGTTCTTGCAGGAAGGAACGCAGGGAAGTCGATTAGTATTGGAAGGATTAATCGCAGTCAGGACCTGCTGGGAAAGCGATTTTCCTGGGAGCTACGTGGAGTTTGAGCAGTGGATGATCAGGCAATGATCCAAGCAGAAATGCAAATAGGGAAGGGGTATAGGACCTATGTTGGACGTGAGCATGCAGGAGACAGACGAAGTGAAGGTATATATATTATTAGGAATAGTTTAATCTGTATGTAAACCAACAGGCGATACCTTTAGATCGTGGCCTTCAATTGTGCAGCACTCGCAGATACATCATGTGGGGAACATGCTGAAATCCTGGATTACTCGTGAGGCCATCATTATCCTTGACTCGTCGCTTCGACCTCCACTCTATTTTCCAACAGCACATTTCTTTCCGTTCCAAGTTGTATCCGCAACCGCCTTCCAGGCCTCAGCTGGGTTCGACACCATCTCCTTGGTGTAGAAAATTCTGCAATCGGCTTCCTCCCTCACAAAGTTTGATCCGTATCCGCTTCCCAACTCGCATGGCTTGATGACATCTTTGAGGCTGATGTAAGCGTTTATAAGTCTGTCGATGGAAGTACCGTCGAAGATATTCAAAACAGCTTTCTCTGCTTTGGTTGTTGCGAACGTGAGGATGTTCTGAGCGTTTCCATATATCCTTCTAAAATCCCAGGCTTCCGGTCCCGTCGTTCCCCCGACTCCTTGCATGGGGGTCAGAGTCGGCCGACCGCCAATAGCAACAGTCCTCACTTTTCCTTGCTCGGCCATGTTGGAGGCGAAGATGGGGCAGGGGCTGGTGCATAAGCCATCGTGTAGAATCACGACATCCGAGGCGTCGAAAGGTTGTGTGAAATTCGAACGGGAACCGAGACCGGTGATTTGTAGCCCGAAACCATCAGCGGGGTTGCTAATGCGAGGATTCGAAAGGTTGAAGCGCATGATGTTAGTGAATTTGTCGCCGTTGTGTACTACGGGACCGAACTTGGCTTTATAATTTGGGAAGTTTTTGTTGTCGATATCGATTTCGAACAAGTGGTAATTGAAGGTGCTTTCAGCGATAGAAATTTCCAACCCCGTCGCAGTATTGGCGTTGTAGTTATCGAAATGGGGACCAGAAGCTATTTTGGACATAACCTCGAAGCCCTCATTGTAGCGGACACGATCGTAGTCCAGGACGGAAAGATGCGGGAAGAATTGCTTGAAGAGGTCGTATGCGAGGAAATAATAGCCACCCAAGCTGGACGATAAATCGACAATCACCTTCTTCTTGTCGGCCTTAGCCTGGGCGAGAAACTTCTCGACAATACCTTGGAAAACATTGACATCGTCCGGACTGTAGTCAATTACGGAGAGGACGGCGATGTTAGTGTAGCCGGGTGCATCCATGTAGTAGCCGGCGACGGAATCCACCGATGGATCGGTTATCCGCTGAGGATACGCGTATCTTCGAGGGGTGTCAGGGATCAAGACTGAGCCTGTGTAGTTAAGCGTCTGCGCGGTACAGAAACGTTCGTAAAAGCTCTTGCCGTCTGTTACTCCCTCAAAGCTTTCTCTGATTCTCGCTTTATTCTCGTAGGTGAAGGTGGTGCCGTTTTCGAAAGTGATTGTCGTGCTAGGACCATCAAAGATATTACCACCGGATCCAAATCCTTGGAATTCACCCAGAATGTTTTGAGATGCTTCGTTGGGCACTGAGTACATGTACTGGTTATAGGAGGCGTCGATATCAGGGAAAGCGGAGGAACGCTGAACGAGTTTGTCGATGTAATCAGCAGCGGGGACTCCGTTGATACGCTGGACTGCGGAGCTCTTGGCGTTCGCTTTGATCTCATCTATCCTTTTTGTTAATCATAATTGCAGAAGACCAAAAGTCTGCAGATTCACATACCACGAATATAGATCTTGGGAAGCTGCAGTCCATCCTCACTGATGGAAACCAGAGCAAGGCTTGCTGGTCGAACAAAAGAGAGTGCGCCATACGCGATGTCCGGTGTAACAGAGAAGAGACCATCGTGAGCAGAGACGGCGACCTTGTAGATATCCATCATGTACGAGTATTCCCCGGTGTATTTATTATCATGAATGTCTTGTCTGATCTTCTTAAACTCCTTGATGATATCCACGCCAGGATACGGGTAGCCTGCGGGTGGGTTTTTGACGTCCGCTAGATCTGAATACAGTTTTAGCAAAACTGATATCACATTGATGGCGAGTCAACTTACTGCTCTGCCACTGTGCGTAAGGAATGAGCGAGTCAACGAAGTCGAGAGCGTTGGACTTGTTCAAAGGGACCGACATCAAGCAGTCATAGCCAAGTTGAGCAGGCAGTAGTGGTCGAGCTGATTGTGTCGTTAGTTTTTCAGATTCTGTACATACTGGGAGGTATTTTACCTCCTGGATCAGCTTCAAAAGCCGACTTGACTCTGTTCCTGATCTCTGCGCAAGGACTTGTCTGGGCGCGTTCACCCACTGCGGAAGGAAGCGCATTAGCAAGCGGGAACCCCGTGAGGCCCGCGAGAACGATTAAAGATTGTCCAAGCATGATTAAGAGAAGTAACGAGTGACTGTAGCTGGATGGAATGGCATGTAAACAGATCCGCGGGTCTGGGCCATTTTATATGGCGGATGTGATCTTCAACCTTCATTGTTCTCGAAGCAATTAAGAACCTGCCCACTGTATTGTTCGCTACAATTTCTCGTGTTTGGATCTGCAAATTTCTTTAAGCATTTCACCATGCTTTATTGAAGCTTCAAAGCAGTCTAAAAAAACGGAAGCCAATCAGAGTCGTGAGAATTCTTTGAATATACTTTCTGGAGAGTGACGTTAGGCCCTGCCCCTTGAGCCGACCATCAATTTAAGCTTTCATCCAAAATTGGCCTTTTGCTCGTGGCAGCACCCTAGGGCTCTAGAAGCATACTACATGAAAAATGCATACATCACTTATTAAATTTCACCGACCATGTGCTGTTCGGCATGATGCATTTTGAGGGGAAGCCCCACACTCATTTCAAGGTCTCATCAACATTCAAAAGGGAAATCGTACGCGGAGGTGCCGAAGCCGCAGATATTCAGGGTTGGCCCTAGCATTCGAAAGCAGACCAGACCTACTCAGTTGTGTGACTTCACAGTGAATATACTCGTGGAAGCCCGGACTGCGTCACCAAAAATACTGACCAGGGACAGAGCAGCTCGAGATCTGGACAAACAATTATAGTACCACCTGGAAATGAGTCGAGATGCTTTGGAAAGGTACACCAAATACGCGGGCCTCAGCTCTAGAACAGTCACTCCAACAGAGCACCTCCATGCAGCGTGGTTTTAATTCCACAAGAAGTGGTCCATTGAAGTCGGATTGGCTGGCAACTCACCTATCAGAAGCTTTCGTGATAATCGTCTGTTCTTTCATTCTCGCATCCACCACTTACTCCGTAGATAGCATCCAAAGTATTCAGGATGTCCGAAAGCCTCATAGCCTGAGCACCTACCAAGAAGCCTCGCCAATCAGAAATGGCGTGTAGGAACAGCAAATGGCGATAGTGAAGCTACCAGCCCCCATAGCCCGTATGGGCTGGATATCGTGTCAAAATAATATGAGATAAACTCAATATCGTAATACAACATTCTCGTATTTTGGTCTTATTGTTTGAATTAGCTATTTATAGTATAAATGTAAGGACTTCAGTCATCGTCCGAAAGCCCGAGAAGCGTTGACATATCCTAATTGACACCACTAACTCGTATAAAGTCAAAGCTGTTAAGGTTCCTGGAAAAAGTAATACAGATAATATTGGTGGAGTTTTACCCCTATCTAGAGTCACGGGCGTAGCCGAATAATAGCCTTAGGCATTTAGACGGAAATTTCAAAAAGACTGCTTCCCCAGAGGAGAGGCAGAAGAGAAGGAATGAGCTCACCGTGAGGTCAAGTCCTTTGGTGATGCTTTGCTAAAGCAGTAATTATGGACGACGCAATCTTTCAAGCAACCTCCAAGCACGTGCACGTGATGCACAGTCGCAATGGGCTTCATGATGAAGGACCCAGATCGGAAATTGTCCCAGAAACGGAACCTACCAGTTTCCCTTACGTTCAAGGACGCATCTTGACGCTAGGTGGCAAGGATAGAAAACGCGCTTGCGACCCTTTGATAACCTTTGGTGACGTTTGCGAGTTGAATTATCGCCTCATTGAGATGGATTGTGCGCGCTGTTGTGATTACGAATCGTGGAAGTTTGTACTTACGTAGACTCAAGTTCTTGAAGGTGCCCGTGTAAGCCTGGACCAATAGCTGGTTGAATAATAGCAACATTTCGATATTCACGGGAGACGTACGGTTCTATTTTCTCATTCTCGTGCCTAAATTTCTAAAGTTGTTTGAGAATATTGCTCACCGCTGTCAGACGGAAGAGATAGTTTCTAGAGGACTAGAAGCGTTCGTCCGGCTAATTCATCATCTGTGAAACTTTTGCGATGGAAACTGAAGTTCTGCTACTTAGTCGAGAGGGTCAACTGTGCCCTATGCCTGTACCGTGGTTGGAGTCGATACTCCTCTATATTTAGATATTATTTGATTAACCTATTGGCCATGTGCCCTTGATGAGGCTCGTGCTGATAGAGGCAGGGCACTGGCTTGTTTATCTCAACTGCCGATTAGCCAGGCCAAAGCTTCAATCCGGAGAAGACCAGGATACTATCGGAAGCTTCATCTCCGATACAAACTCAGCCTAGAGACGGCAAGAGCCTACATAGGTACTACTCCGTGCGGAGTAACCTCATGGGATTCAACACGTCTTGTGACAGCGTGGCACTCCTTGGTATAGTGCCTTAGCATCTGTCTTTGGAATCTGTCTTCTTATAGTTAGCTTAGGACTCTAACTAGCTTCTTCCTTGCACTTTTTTCTCAGTAATCTTATGGATAGCATTACCGTACGACGATTCCAGCTCTGTACTTCCGTATAGTGATATTACTAGTTTATGCTTGTCTAAAAGAAATACGGGTTAGGGTTAGGGTTAGGGTTAGGGTTAGGGTTAGGGTTAGGGTTAGGGTTAGGGTTAGGG
>JACBAH010006917.1:0-17291 GCA_014282315.1 Neospermospora avenae | reverse complement strand
GCATAACTCATCCAGTGCCCGGGTAGCTCAATCGGTAGAGCGTGTGGCTCTTATGAAAGATCATTCTCGGTAATTCAATACAAACCTCAAGGTCGTGGGTTCGAGCCCCACCTCGGGCTCAATTCCCGAGGTTCTCAGCAGTGAGAGCTTCTTCTCTTTTTGCTTTTTTTCGATGCGAAGTCTTTGCTTGTGGAATTATGGAATTATGAATATGAAGTTGGGAGGTTGGGTGACTTTTTTGTGTGAGGGCTTTCTGTTAGGGCGAGAGGCTTGGCTGGTTGTGGCTTATGAGGTGTGAGGTGTGGCTGGAGATCTGTGTCTTGGCTTGAACTGTGGGTATCACACACAGTCTCTTTGGATGAGACGGGAGCCAGAACAAAGTTGAAATGATTTACCTTGTGGACAAATGCAGAGATTTGTGTCAATGTTCCCCTCTTGAAGAGAATACATTCCCATATTCTCGCAATATCACAGAAAGCTCGTTTGAAGAGGTTCTTTCCAAGTCATCAATCTAAGTAAGACATTAATTACCTTTAGGATACATCTTGAAGGTCTCAGCTCGGTCGCCTGGCTCAAGCTATGTCCAGGTCGATCTCCGACAGTTAAGAGCTCTCGAGATGATGTTCAGACATCCTGCTTCTTTACGGGCAACGGAAGTGGACATTAGAGATGCAGGTGGGTTCCGGGTGAGTTTTAAATTCTGGCAACCAAATTCCGTACACTCTCGAAATATGCAAGCTGTGTAAAATGCAAAAGACCTGCTTCTCGCTTGTCAGTCTTCGATTCCAGTCAACCGCGATAAGGAGAGCCACGATTGTGAGATCGATCAATATGCCGTGGTGGCCTACTCCTCACTGTAGCTTTTGCATAGTCGTACTTGCCGACCGGCATGATATTGCACGGAGCTTGGATCAGAGCTAAGCATGCGACAGTGAGTCGTTGATCGACGCCTTGGTCCAATAAAGTCAGTTCTGTCTCTCAAGTATTACTCCTTCCCAGAGTAGTGAGACCTCCAACTTTATTCTGAGTGGCTCTTGGCGAGATAATTTGTTTCGACGTTGGGGGCTCCGCCTGATTTGCGAGGTGTATCGAGGGATGTTAACCGCAAACACAGGCGTAAAGAAGCAACTTAGTTCAAAGAAACTACAACGTTCTCTTGCAGATTATACTCATGCTTTCGGACTCCTTTTCTATCTTTTGACAACTTTCTCCGCTTGCTTGACATCTTCATGTCTTACGAGTTTCCCATTTCTCTCTCAATATGCATTCAGTCCAGATTCGTCTTCCCTATTGGGACATACTCGAAGACATTACCTCATAAATCCCAAATGTTTTGACCACTCCTCGTATCCGAGGAACTTGGTATTCCTACTTCCCAGCTTCATCACCCAAAGCTATGGTGTACACTCAGATAGCAAAAGGCGAGACACCGACTGCCTAGATAGCCTCAGGGGTGTGGCGGCTTTGTTAGTCGTAATTCACCACCTCATACAAGTTCTACGTCTGAGATCCAGAAGTGGCTTTACGTCGACTGACGATAATTGATATTTGATACAATTACTAATCCTTCCTTTGACATATATGGGAGGGCCTATGGTTACAAAATTCTTCGTCATTTCCGGATCCGCACTCTCCTCGAAAGGGATACAGCGCTTGAGAAGCCAATTTCCCTACTTGCTTGTTCTTGCCTCGACAACTTTCCGACGTGGCATAAAATTTTGGATAGCGAGCTATGCGATAGCATTCATCGGGTCCTTTCTTCCAAGAATCGACCTTTTGGCGGACCGACCTAAACATGTTGCGAACACGAAACTGAGCGAAGAGATCAAGATTTTCGTTCATGTCTTGAATAGACTGACGAATATGTGTGCATGGAAACGGTTCAGGGATTCTATAGCCTGCCTCTATGGACAATCCCGACAGAGTTTCGTCTCTCTTTAGTCAAATTCCATGCTTATTTAGGTATTCGAATTTAAAAACGATGGTGAGGGTTGGAGTTGGAGTGTTGATTGTTATTTTCTCTACGTAAGATGATCGTTGGGATGCTATTTGCTTCTTGGGTGATCTCATAATCGCGGAGCAGCATTGCCACCGCGTAGCAAAATCAGATACTTCTTATACTTCACTTTTTGGTTGAAGCCAAATTCGTGTCTTGAGCGGATATGCCAAACCAGATCGATAGAGATGCTTAATTCGCGATATCCGTTTTGTGATTCTTTACAAGTAGCTACCGTAAGCACAAAGGTTGCCAGACCCCTAGCTACCAGTGGTCTTACAATATCGACTGCCATCAGCCTATGGTTGAGAAATTGTAACACATATCCGCGTATAGGGCTTACGTCATCCACCATACCCGACCTGCATGCTGTACAAACGATTTTCACAACGCCTCTCGCATCCTACTTAAGGAAGACCTCCCTCGCTTTCTACCTTTTATTAAGGACTTGTGCTGCGAGCGTTAATCAGATCGATCATGGCGGAAAGGCTGGTTGCGACGAAAAATAAATCAGATATATTGTATCATGTGGTGGTTGCTTTGAATGGTCATACTCCATCCCTGGTAGCAGATCCTATTGCAGAGTTGGCGAAGTAGTTAGAGAATAAGTGTGCCTACGAGGAGAGACATGTCGGAGAAGAGATTCGATTCAATGATTTAGGCAGAGTGGCAGGAGATAATCTGTCTTTTACTTGGCTAATCAGCATGGGCCGATATCTCAGCTGGTTCTACAACGACAGCTGGCTTTCGATGAGCTGCCGTTTTAGTGGTCATACTGATTCCATTCCTGAGGAGCGATCCTTGCATTCTTGCGTCTCACCAGCAAGATCATCGAGAACATCCATAGCCCGTATCACCTTCCTCGATTCCTGGATTCCTATATTCACCTTCGTATTCAGCTTACAAGTGCTCGTTGTGAGACAGGACTTCAATCCGCGATGGGATCCGGTATGTAACTTTCCACATCACGAAATAGGACCAGATCAACGTGGTAGGATGATCCGATGGACTGTAGACACCAGAATCACAAAATTAGGAGACACTCAACATCTTAAAGTCTATCTGCAAACCACGCTTCATGGATCTCTGAATCACAGATAACTTGGTAATGGAACGAAGGTGTCTCTCAGTGCGTCACTTCATTGTGCAGCGTCTGCAGAAATTTTCAGTACAAGCATCAAATGCTCGGTGTAAACCAATCTGGCTTCGATTGACATTCTTCTACTGTACATGGCCGATTGGATGTTACTCCTCTTGTCAGTGCGCACCGAGTAAATAACATATACTTCGAAGAAGTCATTGGCTAGAATACCTGCAGGAGGCAGAATCTTCCAGGAAGTGCACCTCTACCTATACCCCTACCTGTACCCCAGGAAATCCACATTTATTTGGCCAAGTACCAAGTAGGTAAGGTAGTTACTGAAATGGAGAGAAGTTTAAAGTGGAGCTTTCCTAAAATAGATAGACCACCTGTAAGCGAGATGAGCTTTCCATTACTAGCAAGAAGAGCGACGAACTTGAAAGCTTGGACCAAATTTAGAAAAGTTACGAGGTCTGCAGACACAATATTCTCGTTGAAGTCGACGTTTACACGAGCATGCATCTCTCGATTCTGCGAGCAGGAGACCACGAGATCCACCTGCAGGATCGATACGAGATATCGACATGACTATTGCGAACCTTCCTACAAAGGAGCTCAAGAAGCGGAGTAGGATGATCCACTCTTGAAAAGTTGTTTGCTTTAACATGCTTTCGCTTAGAACAATGGCGACCCACTATTACGAAAAGCTTCATTACAGTCCCTTGGAAGCTTAACTAATGGGTAGTGCCCGTGGATATAAATCAGAGACTCTGCCAGCTTAGACTGCCCAGATTTGCCAGACTACAATCACTCCCTTCACAACCATTTCTGACAAACACTGTTTCAGTGTCTAACTTGGTCACCATGCAACTCCTCAGCTTGAGACACACTCTGCTCCTAGCAGGAAGTGCTCTCGCACTACCCAACTTATCCACTCAAAGTCCTTCTCTACGCCATCGCATCCGAAGTGGAGAAGCCGTAGCCGCAAACGATGGTACCAATGTCACTTACAGTGGAAACTGGGCTGGTGCAATCGCTTCCGGAACCGGAATCACCTCAGTCACTGCGACCTGGAAAGTCCCCGCGCTCACTACGGACAGCTACGGGCAAGGCTCTTCATGGATCGGCATCGACGGTTCCCAGTGCACAAACTCTGTGCTGCAGACCGGGTTCGACTGGTCAAAATCCGGAGGGCTCGTCACTTACTATGCGTGGTACGAGTGGTATCCCGGACCGACCATTCGATTCAAAGACTTTCCACTCGCGGGAGGCGATACCATTACGGCGACGATCACAGCCTCCTCCCCAAATGCCGGGACGGCGACGCTGGAGAATGTCAGTCAAGGGAAGATTATGTCGCATACCTTTGAGAACATGACTGGCGATTACACTCTGTGTCAGACGAATGCGGAGTGGATTTTGGAGAAGGTCTCGCCGGCTACCAGATTCATTGACTTTGATACTTTCACGTTCATGAATGCTTCAGCGGAAAGCGCGGAAGGGAGGTTGGATATTTCAGATGCACAGATCTCCAATATCAAGCAGCCAGGAAGTGAGAATATTTTGACGGATTGCAAGCCTTGTGGAAAAGAGGAGGTGACCTGCAAGTGGTTGAAGCCCTAGAAAACGGTGGCGTTGAAGCTCTTCAGTGCAGGTTAGCTTGTCATACAAAGTGACAAGAGTAATTAAATAAATACGAGATAACTGAGGACTCGTCTGACATCAAATTGTGAGAGTGATCAGCAACTATTGTTCTCGAAAACCATAACTCCATCCCTTTCAGACGTGCTCTTCGTGTTTACAGTTTCCCCCCTCAGTGCTTCCAAGCGAAGACACGAAACTCAGCAAGGGACTCCCAGCTGCAAATTATTCATTCAGAATTTTGTTGCACATCGCATTCTGAGGGTCAAAGCAAAGCATGGGTTATATTATACCACGAAGAGGATGAGTGAGTGCATGGGGGAAACTTTTCCTCATTCCTAAGAACAGGAATGCAAAGACGATACTACGACATCACGATTCCGAAAGTTGGTAATTGTGCTGATTACATATGTGTATTACGGCGGTGAGCCTTAGATGCGTATATTACATATTCAACTCTATGCGATTCATAGAGCCCACTCATTCCTATCGTCCGTGTCGAGCACAAATGGCTCGTCGATGCGCTTGATCGCGAAATCGCTGCAGAGAATACTATAACCGTACTATTAGCAAACATGCTTCGCTGCAAACAGTTTGTTGGACTGATCGAGAGGACGACATAAGTAAGATCAGGGTAGAGGAACGTACCAAGCACTGGCCACCAGCCCATCCAGCTCTGCGATACAACGATCCCGCTTTGCGCCCGTCACCATACCCTTACTAACCAAGCCCTGCAACTCTCTGATCCGCTTCCCTTTGCCTATACCCGCTTGTTCCATGACCTTTCTCCCCAGGCAGTCACTGTGGAATGCATGCTGGCAGGGAAAGACAAAGAATTGTCGACTGAGAAGTGGTAAGCCGCAATCATAGCACTTCTCTCCTGGCTCAACAATGGCATATCGGTGATCCAGAGCCGCGATATCAATCTTGATGTTGGTCGCCGTCTGGGAAGACTCATCCATCTCCTTCTTCAACCCATCAATATTTCGGCTATAATCCTCCAGAGCAGCGCAGATCTCCTCTTTGAAGTCGTCAATGACTACGAAGTCTGGGAAGAACGGAATCAAGTCTTCAATTTTGAGCAAGTCGCATCGTTTGAGGAATTCGATGGCTGTTTTGATTCCATTGGATTGTGAGATCACTTTCTTGGCTACTGCGAGCCAGAGTTTCTTTCGAAGGGCTGGGTTGGAAACTGGGCGGTCGGCAACGAGGGATGCCAGATCAATTTCGGAGTGCGCGAGCGCGAGTTCGACAGCTTGGAGATATTGTCCCATTGTGCTGTAGATATGGACACACGACTGTACGCGGGAATGTTCGATACAAAGTCGGAGGGCGAAGTCGGAATCGAAACTTGGCTCGTCGCCTTGAGATTCTAGGTATGAGAGCAAAGCTGATTCGTCTTTCGAAGGGTGGGATGCGCAGATGGATATCAGGGTATTGTGAACAGCTGCATCGGTTGAGTTGAGCTGGTTGATGACGTGAAGAAGGTATCGAACAGCCTGATTCTGGGAAATTGGACCTTGGAAGTTTCGGTCGTAGTTGAGCAATGCTGGAATAAGATTTCGGGTTTTGAGATCTGAATGTCGCATCAGAATATCTACAAGATCAACAGCGACATGTGTGATCAATCCACTGCTGTATCGGTAGAAGATCTCCGGCTCTGTCTGCTTTTTAAGCACATCCAGAACTTCCGTCCAGCGTTCTCTTTGCATCCAGTACCCAAGCACATAGTTGTAGTCGTTCACAGCACTAGCGAAGTAAAGTAACTCATCCTCCCTGCCGTGACTGCTGATTATGTCATACGTAGTCTTCCGATCTAGATCGGTCTTGTACTTCTTCACAAAGTCCTGAAATTCCGTCCGAAGGGTATCAAGTTGATCTTTGGTTTGCGCAGGATTGAGAGTTTCTGAGAGCTCAGCCTTGGTGATGATGGTATCATCAAGAGAATTAAGCTTTGACATGTAGATCTCAATCAGCCAACTAGCAATCATGATCCGTTGCATGATGGCCGATTTCTTGTATGTTGTGATTTTGGTGAGGAGATACTTCCTCAAAGCATCTTGTTGATCATTATCAACGAATATCAACGCAACTTGCTCGAAAGGTTTGCTGCTCTTCCCATACACCCCTGCCGCTTCGAGGAATGAGCCCTTTCCAACAAGGTAATCACCCGAAGCAGTAGCTACAGCATCCTTTTGACTCGGCCCTCGAGCATATCTTAATGCCGCATCAAAATGCTCCGTCTTCAACATGACTTTCCACACATCTCTGTCTTCGTCCGTGATAACAATCTCGTAGATCTCTTGTGTAGTAAATAGCCAGAACGTATTCTTCTGTTGGTCTGCAAATAGACCAAGAGCCTGCTGGCCCGGGTCCAAGACTACCTGATCGAAAACCACTTCATCATTAAGCCGATTTATTGCTATCACACAGCCGCCTACAAGATGTACAATATGCCATTGAGTCAAAGCAATCGCATCAATATCATCCTGCGAAGCCTTCTTACGACCATTGGCAGACTCTCCTGCTGGAAGCTGTGATCTGGGAAGCAGTTTGGCCTCTGCAAACACCTGGTTGCCGAGGTCTGTCGAAGACGAGGAAGTGAGTAAGCGGCCATAGAAAGTTCCCTGGGACGATAACCATGCAAATATCCTATCGGGGGCCAAGCTTTCTAACGAATTCGAGTCCGGAGCATCTGGTGATACGACTAGGGAGGACGGAGCCGTCGTAGAGACTCGCGATATTTCATGTACAATTGGCTGCTCTGTGTCGAACAGCTTTGTGAAAATGGAAGCTCCTCCTTCATGACTGGTCCGCCCGATCTTGCCAACAAGGTGTATAAGTCTGCTATGCGTAGCAATCACAACCCTCCGAACATCCGCCTTTCGTGCATCCGCAACGCCGTCCACCCAGAGACCGGTGATTGGGCCATCTGGGTACTTCAACAGCGTCTTCAAGTACTTGTCCTCCTTCCTATAAAACTCCGTAGATGTCTCGATGTATGCCTCGTAGATATTGCCGTCTGCGGCTCCAATGAGGATCTCCCTGGTTGAAGTGGTCGGTAATGCTGGATTCCATGCTATTGATTCGATTGACACTCCTCGTAGTCGCGACAGAGGTCTAGGCTGTCGAGATTGTGTATGTAGATAGTAGTTCTCCCCCAACGCCGTGCAAATGATCAGATGGGAAGCAGTGGGGTCAAGGAACATGCGCCGTATCACTCCAACCTCGGAGGTCTTCTTGGGCAAGTCGATATCTACTCAGGATCAGCGGCCTTTCCCAGGATCCAGAATATGATTATG
The DNA here is from genome assembly GCA_014282315.1 of Neospermospora avenae. Lineage (NCBI taxonomy): Eukaryota > Fungi > Ascomycota > Leotiomycetes > Helotiales > Ploettnerulaceae > Neospermospora > Neospermospora avenae. Next base: position 9,271 of record JACBAH010006917.1, on the reverse strand, counting down.
CCATACCATCGATATCCGCCGGATTGTCCAAGTCTATGCGCAATATCCTGCCATTCGAGAGCGCCAGCACTAGAACATTGTTTGCGACTTGCGCGGCCACGAAGTCGGAAGCTATCGAGAACTGGAGCTGCACCCGCTCGACATTGAATATTGGCAGCGCGTTCTCGTTCAAGTCTTGCAGATTTCGCGCGGCCACGTAGCCGTTCGAGGGGTCGAGAGCCATCCGTTATGGTGAGTGAAGCTACCTCATGGTCCTTGGGGAAGCTCGAGGCTGTGATGAGGTTCCAAGGCTGGATGTCGTAGCTTGTCCGGCAATCTTAGAGCCACTTTGTGCAGATCACGTGTGCATGTCAACAATGCATTGCCTTCTGATCTCAGTGACTACCTAACTGGCGAAAGCTGCCAAGAGGCTTAGCTGCTTTCAAGATACCAATTCAAAAGCACCTCTCACCCAGACTCATTCTCTGTCTTCCGTACACATGTATGAATCTTCACTGAAAATGTCGCTTAAGCTAATTCACTGTCAAGACTTAGCTGAGTAAACTCTCTTGTAGGCCTTCTCATGCATTCGTGGTAGGAGATCCAGACTCTTATATGACATACAGCCCTACATCTATACTATTGTGCCAATGTTTAACATGGCACAAATATAAGCCTCGCTGTATATCTTGCTATTCTTACAAGACGCCAACTCCTATATCCAACCAGAACTTGACTCCACTCGCGCAAATAAGTACCATCTACTTCTCTGCACTTTGGGGGTCTACGTTTCCAACTGAGATCGGGTGGAGTTTCAATTCAATTTCGCTGCCGACAATTCATAGGCCAGCTGTAGCAATTAGACAGCATGAAGAAGTCATCACAATAAACAACTTGAACCAAACAAAAGACATTCAGATTCCGACGATCATGATATTCTAAACTACTTCAAGACTCACTTTGTTCGCAGTGTCCAAAAGTGGGAAGACGAATGCACAGTATGAAAATGCATGTGAAGATCACAGTATCTCGCCACGCCAAACACAACAGTATAAGCGAATTCAGCAGCTGGAGACGAGCAAACCTAGATGAGCCTTCAGCAAAAACTCTAATCAGAGACACAATGTCACGAGAAACGACAAACAGCATTTCAGGTAAACCTTCGCAATGTTTCTTTGCCGCAGTCTATGTTCCTCGAGATAAACCATATCGTGTTCACGAGCTTCAGTAAATTATGTGTCGGGATACGTGAGACATTGTGCCTGAGTGGAAGCTTTTTCAACGGCTGTTCTTTATAATCTAAAAGTATATACCGGCACCGGCCGTTGCCAAAAGGATAAAAAAATGCCAAGTCGAAACTTTCTGAATGGCGGCCTCTGAAATTTCGAAATACATCAGCGTGCTGATGGTGATGGTAATGATAATGATGGTAATGGCGAATTTCAGGTCTAGATTCTCCAAATTGTAGTCTAGATCGATGACAAGAGTCTAAGATCTCTTTCCACCTCAGAAAGTTCAGGCTAATGCTCGAAAACGCTTTCCTTGCAGACCTGTATGCAGCAATCGTGTGAGTAAACATGAGCAAACTTTCGTCAGCCTCAAACACCGGGTAACGCGGTAGATATCTGAAATAACATTCCAAAGCCAGACTTGGAAAGTCTTTCAAACTCGAGAGACGGACGAGCATGACGGCTCTGTAAACTATGCTGAAAATTTGAACCGAGAGGTAGATTTATTTCTTGAAAGACAGAGTTCGAGATGTTGTCATTGACATGGAAGAATTAAGAAGGGGGGAATGGTCCGTTGTTGGAGAGACGTTTACTAGAGTTTTCAAGTCAAAGTATATGCACGGCTCCTTAAAGCCAACCTCACGGCGCTTCCCGTTACTTGACGAGCGGCTCTCAATTCAACTCATTTCAGGCTTCCTGCTGCAAGTGCTTGCAGCTTTTACAGTACGGAGATTCCAGTATCCACGTGACTGTGCTGCACATGTCCAAGTATAGAAGTACATCTGAACTTCGCGCTTTATGGGCAAAGATAGTCATCTCTTCACTTTCCATAGAAACACGACACTGAACCGTGACATGAACAAGCACTGTAGCAGCCAATGAAGCATCAAGACTGCACAAAGCTATTTGGCGCAAATCGTATTGTATTGTTGCACGCTGTGAAACGTCATTCGAGGTATCGGCACTCGCTCGCCTTGCTGCCTCCAATATCGGGAGCGACGCGTGAGATATTGCTCGTAATGTTATGTGATAGATAGACATAAGAAAGACGGCACGGCACGGACGGTACTCCAGTGCATAGTGCCGAAGACGGGTGCGCTGCTTCAGCAGCCACGCCGTCGAAACTGTCCTCGCGCCATCAATTTTGCGTCGATGAAGTGACTCGCAAATTTGAACATACGAGATAGGAATCATGGACCGATAACCATACCAGAGAAACGAATGGAATGTTGAAAGGGGGATTGGCTGGGACGTTTTTCACGGACGAAGGAGAGTTTTCTTTTCCCACCCAAAAATTCGGGCTCCGGAGTATTTCCTTATCAGTACAGTACCTGCATCCTGCATCCAGAAGCCAAACTCCTTTCCAGACTTGTTTGCTTTTGCCTTTCACCGCTGCCTCGGCTGCGTCTCACGCAGATGAGAGGATATTTCAAGCTTGTTTAGAAAAAGATGGGTTTTTGTCCGGAATGCTGGCGGAGGATGAGGCTGGAGCGGGGATAACCTGCATAGAGTTGCTTGAGATATAGTCCATGGCGTGCTGCTCAAGCTGCTGACGAGTTTGTTTCGTTTCAGCTAGTCTTTAGGGTTTTGCTGACCGCTCTTGTATCTGTGCATACCGATGAGTTAGAAACATACTACAGTACCTTTCGTATAAGCGGAATCGACCTAGTTGGTTGGCTTTGTTTCTCGACTGTTGACGTTGACGATTATCTTGGACGGGGAGACTTTGCGCGGCGGGATTTGAGGTTGTTGGACTATTTCGAGTTGTCAAGTGGTCACCTGTTTAGGTCCCCTGATTCTCGACGCGGGCGTCAGATTCCTGGCCAAGCAATCTATACGTAGCTTAGTAAAGACAGAGAGAATCCTCAGACTTCCTCTTTGGGCGATTGTAATCTCTCAGAAACAGAAATAGAAGGTTGAAGACTTGCTGACACAACGCCCAAGGGAAACAATAGGAATCTAATTTGATCAACAACACATGATGGATCTGACATCTGCAAGGCGGACAGGGGATCGCCCTGATGGCATGATAGCATGGTCCATCGGAAATGAAATATCCACCGTGCTCTTCTCCTGGGACATGTTCAGACGAGCATTCGTAATCCATGACCTCACATATAGTGGTGATCCTGTCTCAAAAGGCGATCAGGACTTTAATGCTATGCTGGAAATTCCATTGGTTTTCCCATGCTCTTTGTTGATGGTAAGACGACTCCACGAATGAGGTCCGATCAACAACCCTTTGATCATTGATCCGAGATGCAGACTCTGGGCTGCAGATGCTGGAGGTGATGGTGCTTTGAATAAACATGATTCGCCTCCTCTTTGGGCCGCTTCAAACGTCGCACGTTACATATCGCGTCATGATGGGCGCTGATTGGACGGGACGCCACGAAGCAGATGTTTCGTGTAGAAAGGGTATGGCGCCGATTGGGCGTTCCCGAGAAACGGGATGCATATGTGTGTCTTACACTATAACTAAACGCAGCGCGAATCGGCTGATTGGCTTGATTTGACCGAATAGTGGTGTCCTTCAGGGCTTAGTGGTGCTTTGGACTGACTGCTCTTCTGCACTCAGGGCGCGCGAAAATCGGCATGTGGTATGCCAATTCTAGCATATCCAGGCCTTTGATTCTTCTCCTGTCTCCTCGGTCCCATCCGAGAAGTAAATATACTCTCCACTATATCAGTCCTGTCACGGCAGCCAGAGCCTCTTAATTCTCGAAGCTTATTGAAGATTTCTCCGGACACGAGCTACAACTTTGCAGGCTTCAGATGGTGAGTCGTTCGTCCACTAGGTACTGTCGTTGCTGGTCCAAACAGACGAAATCTTGTTTATCATTGAGGGTCAAACCTCTTGTAAACTGTCCAAGAGTACATACATACCTTAAGGTAGGTCCCTACTCGAGCTACTCCACCGTCCTCGACCATTCGCAACATCGCACGTCGTATCGTCCTAGCCCATGCGAGTTAGTTCTTCAGGCAGGGGACAGGCCCTGCCCAACGCCCCCTTCCGCTCAAGCTCGTGCACCCCGCTGTCGTTTCAGAACAGACTGTTGATCCCCTAAGACATCCATGAAGCGCCGAAAGTTGGGCCAATTGACTGCAACCACTGCCCGGGAGAGAGCACTACCTACACTGACTACAGTGATGTACTGTACTGTACCTAACAAGATCTGACTGCGCGACAAGCCAGTCCATCCTTGCAACTCACAGTCCGCCAGTCCGCGTCTTCTCCTCGTTCTATCCAACCTCATCCTCGTCGTCCGCCGCTGGGTAGGTACGGTACTCTGATCTGACTCCCTCCCATCATCCTGAGCGGCCGTCATCGCCACCCGTCATGTTCACCCTGTGTTTTGATTTCCCATTCAACCAGTGTGACTCGAATTGATACATATATATATAACCTCATTCGTTGGCGTGAAAGTGGTTGTTGTAATAATAGTTGTTCCCGCAAATTGTCTTTCATGCTCAGCTCAGGACCCTCTAACAGTGGGAGTAAGCGCGACAGGGACCCGATAGCACGATCCATCCAGGGCACCAGCATCAGCACCAGTATCTTAGTGCAGGATCCAAGTTCAACCTCAAAAAAGAAGCGACCGACCCACTCTGCTTGCACCCGAAACACCGCGTCTCCTCTCTCTCCGCCTCGAATGGAAAGGAAAGGAAAGGACCTCCTCACCTTCCCTCTTGCGAAACCACCGGCGAGCAAGCCCTTCGTATCGTATCATATCACTCCGCTCTCGCTCCACTCTCGCTCCTCTGTATAGTATAGTACAGCACCCGACATTGTCCACACACATCTAAACAAACAACCCTTCAAACGCGACGATCCTTAAAGATCTCTGCTAAGCAGCCCACCAGCTGTATAATATCCAAGTCCCTTCCGCCTCCTAATACCTGCCCAGTTTGCCCTTCGTCCCATCGCAAGCACCTATCGACTACTTAAACGCCCCGACCATATCTCGACCTCATGCGTAGATAGCATTCCCAACACGATGGCCATGTTAGCTTCCAAATCGCCGTTTTCGGCGACCTTGGGTTCCGCTTCCTCGAACCTTTCATCTTCATCAGCTCAGTCAAACATTCAATCGAGTCGGCGGGCACCAGCCATGGTTTCCTCGAATCAGTCCTTCGCCAGCCCAACAGAGTCCGAATTCTCGGATGTCGAGGGCCCAGAATCAGCAAAGAACTGGGATGAAGAACGAGTGTGTGACTGGTTGATGACAGTGAATTGCGGAGAGTACGAGAAGATATTTCGAAAGAACAACATCAATGGAGAGAACTTGTTGGAGATGGACAAGGCAGTCCTCCAGGAAATGGGCATCGACAAGATAGGGGACCGCGTGAGACTATTCCTCAACATCAAGAAACTTAGGACGAAAGCCTATGCCAACCAGAAGAAAAGGAATAGAGTAAGTCGACGGCCCTATTTGTACAGGTCTGCTCTTCAATCTGACAGTTCTAGGATTCTTTTGCAGGGTTGGATGCATATACACCTTTATCGACAGGCTCACCAAAACCCCTCAACTCGGCGAGGACGATACCCACGCCGACCGCAAACAAGAGATATTCGAGACAATTCGATGGCTTCAACCCAGCCACTGCCATCCCAGAGAATGTTAGCAAACCACCTTCACGGCCAAGCTCTCCTTTAGCAGGATCTGAGGCTAGAACTGCCAGACAGGCAAGATATGGCGTGTTGAGTCCAGCAGAGGTCTCAAGACGAGAAAACGCTCAGGGTTACTTTGGTTCAAGCAATCCCTCGAGTGCAGCAACAATCAGTGGCAGACGGCCTGGGACGCCAGGAGATGGACAACCCCAACCCCAAACAGCACGACTAATTCATAATCATACGCGAGGCAATGGCAGTATCGATGGTTCATTAATGGCTCAATTACCTCAGAACCAGGACATCATCAGAGTCATTTCATCTGGAGGATTAACCAAGGTTGTACGGATAGTCGACTGCCAATCGTGTGACGAGGTCATGAGATTAACTCTAAGAAAGTTTGGATATAGAGAGGATCACGATAGGAATTACTGCTTTTACGTCTTGAATGGTATCGATCCGGATCCAAACCAATGTCGGCGATTGCCCGAAGCGGACCTGTGGAGGATTATCAAGGACACCAGGAGACCGGAACGAAACCGTCTAATATTACGCAAGATCCATCAAGGCGAACCTGGTGAAGCCGAGCTTCAACGAGCTGCGAGTATCGCAATGGAAGAGATCGTCTCCAGCCGAAGTCGCATGCCAGACGACAAACGAAGCCAGCTAAAGGTGCAGCAAGTCTTGGGAGAGACTTTCAACGATGGGCCACAACATCCACTGTCGCCCGCATCATTCCAGTCTGGAAACTCAGCCGTGTCCATTGGCGAACGTGAGCGCAATGTATACAATGCAGCAAAGGATCTAGAGAGACCCCCTTCACTAGATCAGCAGAGAGACACGGCAAGACCTAGACCAAGCGCAAAGAAGGGCGTCCTTCGACAATTTTTCGGTCAGAGACCTCCCAGCGAATTGATTACTTCGGATTTGACAACCTACTTCCCTGATCATCCCCGTGAGGAAATAGATCGCACCGCTAGGCTCTCGTTGAGAAGATCGACGCGCCTGAGCAAAGTCAACAGTCGCCTGAGTGTTGCCAGTAATTTGAGCTTTTCGTCAAGCGTCTCTGATGCCCCTCCTATGCCAACGATTGCCGACACATGGCTGAGTGGTAATAGTCAACTTGCAAAGGTCAAACCTTTAGACCTATCGAGGGGCAACAACGGACGTTATAGAGATTCCGTAGCATCATCCATGCTTGAACGTGTGCAAGAAGAGTCACCAATCGAACCAAACCGAAAGTCATATGTCTCCTTCGACAGCGGATCAGATACTGCTGTGAATGTCATTGATCCTGAGGGAAACACTATCCAGAACAGCTACTTTGAGGATGGAAGCACAGAAGCTGGTGGCTCTTTACGAGAGATCAGCCAGGCTTTGAACGATGATGGAGAGGACGAAGATGAGGAGTTGCAAAGTTTCTTGGCTGGCGATTCATGGGATGATAGCAAGTGGATGAAGGGTGCTCTAATTGGCCAAGGTTCATTTGGTAGTGTTTACCTCGCACTTCACGCTGTCACAGGAGAGCTCCTTGCTGTAAAGCAAGTCGAGGCACCGTCACCTGGAGCGAACAGTGCAAGCGATGCACGAAAGAAGACTATGATCGATGCTTTGAAGCGTGAGATCAGTCTCCTAAGAGACCTTCAGCACCCCAACATTGTGCAATACCTTGGAGCAAGCTCCTCTGCTGAGCATCTCAACATTTTCCTCGAGTACGTTCCCGGTGGATCTGTGCAGACAATGTTGAATTCGTATGGAGCTCTTCGGGAGCCTCTTATCCGCAATTTCGTTCGACAGATCGTCACTGGACTCGCATACTTGCACGGCAGAGAGATCATCCACAGAGATATCAAGGGTGCCAACATTCTTGTCGATAACAAGGGAGGCATCAAGATATCCGATTTCGGTATCTCCAAGAAGATCGAAGCTTCAAACATCCTCGGCGGCGCTGGCAGCAACAAGAACAGACCATCTCTACAAGGCTCTGTCTTCTGGATGGCACCTGAGGTTGTCAAACAGACCTCATACACTCGAAAGGCCGACATCTGGTCCCTTGGCTGCCTTGTAGTCGAGATGATGACTGGAAACCATCCTTTCCCTGATTGTTCTCAACTGCAAGCCATCTTCAAAATTGGTGGTGCGAAAATCAGTCCAACGATTCCTGATCACGCTAGTGAAGAAGCACAGACTTTTTTGAAGTCTGCCTTCGAGGTCGACCATACCAAGCGACCAAGTGCGGAGGAGCTACTCTTCAGCCCGTTCCTGAATCCCATGACGTAGATCAGGAACCGACAGCACCAACCATAATCACTGTATCTTATATGCTCGATATACACTCAACTTCTCATCTGTGTTGCAAAGCGCTGGTCATTGCATAGCATGGCATGGCGACGGGTGTTTTCTTTCTATCTCGGTCACGAACAACCATTTCTTGTATACACATTTTTCTTTTCCTTTCTTTCATGATGTTTATGATGAAGATATGAAAGAGATTCCCACATATTGGCAGGAGGCAGGAGGCAGGATGCATATAGCGTCTTTATTGGTTGGACTTGGAGAAGTTGACTAGTTTCAGAGGAGTAGTGGAGTGGTGGAGTTAATGGTATCTTACCATTTTAGGAAATGGGATGAGGTTTATCCTAATTGTTGGTCGACTCTGGTAGATCGATTCTGTAGATATGAGAAAGGAGTCGAAGAATGAATACCCAATACAAAAACATCTTTAAGCCTTGATCTCTGCTGTGCCTGCCTTGGTACCGATTCATCACTTGCATTCCGCTCGACGCCAGGTTACTACACTTCGGTGTGGTCCGAGGAGCTTGTCGGATACATCACACCAAGAGCACCCGTTTTACTTGATACTGACTCACATACTCACCAAGGGGTTTCACTATCAAACCCGCCTCCCTTTCATCCTGAGTACTGCAATCATCTTCGTTTCACTTACCTTCCTTGCCTCGGCCAGCCTCCTCCTGACATCAAAGACATCAAATTACCCAAAACCCTCAACAGTAGCCTACAACCTACAAACATATCAACTTAGGTCACTGGACACCCCAGAGATCGTACATCAACAAATTCGGAACCACTTCAAACACATCCAACACCTTGCTCACGCCATCTCATCTCACGCCCAACAATGGCATACTCGCCACGTCTCTATCTCGCATACGGTTCCAACCTCTCTCTCACCCAAATGTCCCTCCGCTGTCCCACAGCGCAGTACCATTCCCTCGCCGTTCTCAGGGGCTGGAAATGGATTATTGGGACGAGAGGGTATGCCAACGTCATTCGGACTGGTGAGGTTGAGGATCTAGTGTATGGTTTGCTGTATGTCTTGCAAGAGGATGATGAGAGAACGCTGGATAGAGCGGAGGGTGTACCTGTTGCTTATGAGAAGGTCGATCTGGATGTTGAAGTTCTGGGGGTGTATGGGGAGGGGGGAGAGGAG
>JACBAH010006916.1:0-17260 GCA_014282315.1 Neospermospora avenae | reverse complement strand
TCTCGTCGTTGTCGTTGATTGAGAGATTGTAGTATTGCCGTCCAGATATTTGCAACGAGAAGTACGCTTTTGGGTAACTCGCTTAACTCGCTTGACTCGTTTGGCAACGGAAATAGAATTGGAGGAACCAGTTTCCAAAGCAGGAACTATCCAAATCAAAATAGAGAACGGAGATTCTACAGCGCCAATTCCTCAAATTCGTGATATCGTAGTGCAGCGTACAGGATTAGGAGGCTTTCTTGTCGTTCTAGAGTTGACTTCCGAAAACAAGCCAGACGAGATCAACGTGGAGCGCACCGATTCTTCTGCATCGGCTCCTATCAACACGGAGCACGCTGAGCTCAGTTCAACAACCGCTGAGATCAAGGTGGGCGTGATAAACATAGACCACGAGGCTACTACGCCAGTTCCTGTCAATATGGACCACACAGACTCTACTGCACCGGCTGCCGAGACGAATATGAACAACCCAAATTTAGTCACACCGGCTGCCGAGGTCAAAATTGAGAGTCAGAAATCTGTAGCACCAGTTCGCCGGTTGAAAGGCGAGGGAAAAAGTCCCGTCGCGCCAGCTGGCTTGACCGCCATTGACAGAGCAAGTCCTACCATACCAGATCTGTCCCTCAATGTCAAACGAAGCCCTGAGGACGTTCAGATCGAAGCATCAGCCCGATCCGATGCAATTTTCAGGAGTTGGCAGAACCTCAATTACTTCCTCGACATTCATCAAGTCACGATCATCGCTGGCTGGCTTAAGAAAAGCGGGGCTGCAAGGAAAGCATTTATTTTAGAATTATGGCCCGAAATTTCTCAAAGACACCGTCCGGACTTTGCCCTCTTCGAAAAGGAGCCTTATAAGCCATTGCGGCATGTTATCACAGACCCCAAAGAACTTGCAGCGGCCAAATGGCCGGATTTGAACCTGGAGGACTTGTCCACCAGCAAACATCTGTTGACACTCATGGAAGCTCGCGCCAATTACTTTCCAAGGGTTTTCGCTCGGCCAGACTTAGAAGCAAGCCTTGTGAACAGTGCCCTGTAAGTTCGTCTATTTGCTCACTTGGCACTAGAAGGCATTGAAGCAAGCTCTTGGAAGTCAATGGACTGACTATCACAAAAATTAGTGGTTCCTTCTCTGTAGCCAAGTGCGAAGGCCATTCCATGTACGTCCGAAAAAATCACGAATGCTTAAAAAGGCCCCCGATCGCTGTGACCAACTCTAGTTTCGTACTTACGGTCATACAAAAGCAGGAGCTGACAATTGAAATCTGTCAATAGGTCGCTTTCTGGGGATACCGCCGACAGCTATGGGAAAGTTGTACCATTAGCAGACAATCGATCTGCACAAGCTCGTTTGAAGTACGGAATCGACTATGAAGTGTTTGAAGGCCTTTTGATTCTCGAGATACAGCAGGAGCTGCTTCAATTCCTTGTGAAATGCTGCGAAAAGATTCTGCATGACAAGAGAATTTCCGAGACCGTTATGAATTGGACGAGCTTCAATGAGATAAATAAGCGAATCCCATACTGCGTTCCTGACATATGCGATCTCAGAAACCTCATGTTGCTATTTGCTACTCAGAATACGGATGCTATAGGTATGCCAATTCAATCTGAGCCTAGGACTGTTATGTCAAACACTGACCCGCATTTTTATCAGAACATCTTTGGGACCTCAGAACAGACCCAGGCTACTTTCTTGATGCTGTCACAGCACATGTGAATTCGTCACTTGAGATTTTGTGTGAAGACGGACAGCCACATACGAACTATAGGGCGCGACATCATTGGGAACAATCTGCTGCTAAAGTAACAGCACTTGCATATTCTCAAGTCATCATGGCCCAAACATTGCTTCAATTGGCCACGAATATTTATAAAACATTTGGAGCTTTTACACAAGTCGGCCAGTTGCCAAGCGAGTCACCGGACCATCAACGTCTGTTGAGGCAAATGCTACGCTTCAGGTACATCATCGACATGCAGTATGACCGTGAGTCAGCAAACAAATACGTGACAGATATATTGACTGACCGCAACATTTCGTTAGATGATATCGATATGCTGCGTCGCCGCATAACGAAGGAAGAATCTTTTGCCGAGAATTCTCGGAAGAAGCCTCGCAGTACTCTTGTCCTTCAAGGGACAGCACCTCTAACAGAAGGTCCCGATAGGTTGTTCGAATTGTTCTTCATAGCGCTCGAATTCTACGGCAAAGATGTACCATCACAAATGGGAAGGGGAAAGCTGCTAATTGAAATTGAAAACTTACTGGAAAGTTCTCCACATGAGAAAAGAAAATTATCTTCAATAATGCATATGACGCTTGGAAGAGTAGGGTTTGGACTTTCCGCCCTTCAGATCATAGACTCAGTCCAACCTTCGGTGCCTGTTTCCTGGGCGAGGATATCGAAAGATGGCGGTGCCGAGCTATCCGAATTAGAAGCATCACTTCGGCCAGAAATGGCCAAACACACCCAATTCTACGGTAAGCTCAGCTCAATAGTGTCAATTTACGTTGGCAGTACTACTTTTACCCTAAATTGAGGACTGAGAATGCTGACTTGCTAGAAGATGACTTCTTAGCCATGTCTTTTGACGGTTTTGGCGAACCTGAGAGTGGCAAATTTGACTATCCCTGCTGGAAAATTAGGACACCGGACACCATCGTACAGATGCGCCGAGCGGAGAGATCCCTCGAATTATATTGGGAGACGATTGACCGTGCCTATTACGACTCCTGTGGGAAATCTATTCGCGAACTTGAGCCTTCGTATCTCCAGCATCGACCAATACCGCGAACTCCTGAGCCCAACCATGCGTATAGAGACTCGGCCAGCGAGCCCGACGAGATTGATTTGGCCCTTAGTCTCTTAGATTTGAAAGAAGGCAAAGGAAGTGCAGCTATGCAGAATGGAATGCAGGAGAGTGACACAAAGACAACGCACCACGGTTACGGCACAAAGCCGTCAGATTTTGTGTTCCAAGACCGCGCCTTGAAGTTCTTCAAGAAGATGTTCTCGACGCCATCCTCCTCATCCTCAGGAAATATTGAATGGAAGGAGTTCCTTTCCGCCATGCTGGGTGCCGGATTTGTGATCACCAAACAGTTTGGGTCTCTTTGGCTCTTCACGCCAATATGCCTCAACGATTATTTGCATAGGAGTTTATTCCTTGATGAACCACCGCTTGATCCGACTAGCAAGACGTCCCTTATGCTGATGGACTTCAAGATGACACAACGCGTGGCGAAACGTCTGAAGTATGCTTATGGGTGGGAAGAGAGCTGGTTTGTCAAGTGTTAAAAGTATTCGCAGGTTGGCGGGCGTAGAATTGGCTGAGGACGTGGACATCTTGCCCCACCACAAGAGTGAGTGTGGTTGAAAGAAGACTGTACTAAATACATAGCCATTAGAGCGTATCATACCTTTGCTGTCATTAAAACCGTCCCAAAGGTAATCAGTAGCCTCAGTACGAGTAGAAATTGTCTCCTAAATCAAATCAAACAATCACTACCTCGCTCCTGCCCCAAAGCAAGACCCGTAGCTGGACACAGCACTTTGTTTCTACTCATACCATAAATCGCAAACGAGGCGAAAAAAGGGGTTTCTCATAACCCCCTCGAAATGAAATGTATAACTTACAAGGGATCCTCACTGATCTCGCCTTTCGGCTTGTACGCACAACTCATAGGCACTGTACGCAGCGAAGAAGCGAAAAATTAGGAATTTACAGTGGAATTTTATGGATACATTGGGGTTTTCTTTCCAACTGTTTTTATTGTGGTGCTGTGCTTTGATGCCGGCCTGCCACCAGCATTAGGGCTTGTGTGGATGCTAGTGATGGTTTGGAATATGGGGTGAAAAGAAGGGTCCCTTTGGTTACAGAAATGGGTGTGATTTTTGACGAGGAAGGAGGAAGGGAAAGGTAAGCTGTTGTGCCTTTTGCTTCTGAAGCACGGCGTGACTTCATGGGATAGGTTGGACTTGGACGAGGAGGGAGATCTTGGATGGAGAAGGGGTGTGTCTTCATGTCAGAGTAAACGTGCAGCAGACTGACAAATATGTCTGATATTCAGGGAGAAAGTAAAATCAAATTTCAGAAGACTATTGCTTGCTTCGGCGAAGTTAATTTTGGTCTCCAATGCAGCTGTTACTGGAGCTTGCTCCATTCTCGTCAACCAGTCGAACTTCGCCACACCACACTGCCCACACCGAAAATGCTTCGAATTCGAATGTCGTGATCTGAAAACGTATCTGTCGACCTTTTATGTGACCGTAGCCGTATCGTTTGCCGTTGGTGCCGAAGGTGGGGTCAAAGTCAGACGTGACCTAAATCTCCTCCAGTCTTCGTGATTTCCTTACTTGTCATAGAATCGAGAGTATAGTGTTATCGTACATTGAGCAACATCTAATCTTCTAATATGTCATCCCAACAAAAAGAGTCCGAGAAGCCAGAATTTGTTGAGCTGTCCGGTACGCCGCAGGAGGTAAATAATAGGCCAGTTCAATGCCAAGCGAGATTACTACTAACAAAGCTCAGATAGGACTCAAACATGGACGTCTCCTAGCAGTTAAGATCCGTCGTCAGATTAAAGTTTACGAAGTCATGTTCAAGCAGACTTCCGATCTAAGCTGGGATGACGTCCGCTCGGTAGCCAGTGACTACAGCGCTACCATCGAGCGACTGACTCCCGATCTTCATGTTGAGATGGCTTCCATTGCCGAAGGCGCTAAGCTTGACTTACTAGATATCGTGGCGTTGAATTGTAGAAGTGAGATAGCTCTAGGATTATTCTCGGATGGGTGCACGAGCCTTGGATGGAAGAGAGACGGCGATGTAACATTTCTAGCGCAAAATTGGGACTGGACGGCGAGTGTTAAGGAGAATCTTGTTATGATGTCTATTGAGCAAGTGGGGAAGCCGAAGATCTGGATGGTTACTGAGGTATGATTGCAAGATCACTAGCATCAAGTTCTAGCCGTAGGATCTCGAAAACAAGGAAAGCAAGCTGACTGCAGCGTACAGGCTGGTCTCGTTGGCAAAATCGGCTTCAATTCTTCATCCGTTGGTACGAATCTAAATGCTATCCGTGCGAGACCTACAGACTCTACCAAACTTCCAATCCACATAGCTTTACGGCTCTGTCTTGAATCCGAGACCGCAGCTGCAGCAATCTCTAAAGTCGAGTCTTTGGGCGGCATAGCATCATCTGCGCACATCCTCCTCGCAGACTCTAAAGGACCGATAAGTCTCGAGCTCTCACCAAAAGGCGACGTCCACATATTGCCAACGTCCAAAGGTATGGTCTGCCACACAAACCACTTTATTGAAAATCGCTACGTAGATGAACCGCCTTGGTTGAGTGGAAGTCCTATCAGACTGATGAGGGCTCAGCAGTTGACAGATGAGCTGGCTGATAGTGGAGAACAAGTCGATGCGAGTGTGCTGAGGGAGAAGGTCTTCTCGGATGGCTTTAATGCTCCGCAAGCTATTTGCTGTCAGGAAGATCCAGAAAGACCACTTGAGACAAGGAGTAGCACACTCTTCAACATTGTGATGAAATTCGCTAAAGGTCATCAGCCGAGTGCTAAAGTTGTTTGGGGAAGGCCGGGGAGTGGCGAGGAGGGTGATGTGCTGAGGATGCCCTGGAAATGAGCTTTGCGGATGGCGTATCACACGATATGTCCTTAGCTACTTCTGGTCACAGAATTTTTATAGGTTGACTGCTTGGGAAAATTGATGCAGCAAATGAACAATATATTCTGCCATATTGAACGTTTTACTGAGCATTTAAATCTAATTTGGTATTGGTATTGTTGCTGAAAATTAGAAAGAAAGCGCAATCTCGTAATTCGTAATATCTATCCTGGTCGAACCTCAATCGTCGTTTCATTGCCGCTGCCCATCTTGCAAACCCCATGGTTCATCCTGGATAGGCACTTCATGAGAACATCGCTCAGATTTAAGCAAGACCGAGAAATCCCAAGAACAAAGCACCCACAACACCAATAGCCTTGACGCCATTAGCACTGGCAGCATTGGTAGTCGTCGGACTAGTAGCGGCAGAAGACAAGCTAGCAATCGAAGACGAAGCAGAAGCAGCCTGCTGGGAGTTTGTTGATGAGGCGCCGGCCAGAACTGAAGATAGGGACGAAATGGCGCCGGAAGCAGATCCCGTGATCGCAGGAGTGCTGCTACTTTGTATACCAGTGAGAGTGGTAAGAGCTCCACCTACTGCCGTTGCTGGGGATCCGCTGGCACTAGCAGTTGGAGATCCAGACATGCTCATGTAGGATGTTCGGGAGAATGAGCAGGATCTGACGAGGTCGTTGACATCTATACTCTAGATCAGTGTCTCGGTCTTGGATGAGTTAGGAGATGTCGTACCGTTATCGGCACCGTCATTGCGGTCAAAGTTGGCTACACATGCCTCGCAGGCTGAGATAATAGAACCTGCATTGGTCCCTGTGCAGACACAATTGATAAAGCCTCTATCGTTGTCGTTGTTTTGACGATCGCAGGTCTCGGTCAAAGTGACCACGCTGGCTGATGTTAGTCCGTGTTCGATGGAATTTCACATAAAGGTCTCACCTGGCGCAAACGCTTCTGCACTGCTGTGGAACATCATTGTCGTCGATTTCTTGGGCAGCAACATAGCTCGAAAGCAGGGCGAGGACTGAAAGCTTGATGAGTTGCATAGTGAGTTGTGGACCTGAATTGATAAAGTTGAATGTATATAAGATTTACAGATAATGCCTAAAGATGTATTGATAGTGGAACAATTGAAATGATTTGACGGGGAAATGCCAGGTCTTTTATGCAGATTTAGATGTGCCAAGTTCATGCTATTTCCCGACGTCCAGAATCGGACAGTACTTTCGTACAATTAGGCGAGTCAACAAACAAGCAAACTTCACCTGAGGGCGGGGGACCTGGTCTAAGCCACTCATTCCTCGTCAATGTATTTTGTGTCCACGCGGTTTGAGACTCTAATTAAAGACAATTGCACATGAGACTACTTCACTAGACCTCGCCGACGTCTTCCAGAATGTCGGAAACTTTTCAATGACAGGCACCGGATGAAGAAGCGGCCACAGCCGTCTCTGCCGATCCTCTAAGGTCCACATTAAATTTCTCAGCACCGTTTCAAAATATGGGAATTGTGCTTGAAAACTCATGGTATTTGTTGAAATCAACGAAGGTGGAGAATAGCCAAGGGAGACTATTGCGAAGGAAGCTGAAGCCAAGACTCATGGTCTCAAGTTGGCAGTGGACAACCTCGTCATGCCTGCGAGGCTATGACGCGGATCTCTTGGCTATGATCTGCATTCAACAGCCAATTTTGATACTGTGAAGGAGATTATCATCCAAGCTATGAATCGCCGAACCTGCATCCTGCATTGGTTGTTTAGAATCTGATGAATCTTGAAGTGAGGCTCGTAAGTGGCCGACTCCACTTGCACAAAAGGTCGTGAGGCGGTTGGACTCGAATCAGTCGCTCGTAATTTTAAAAATGTAGGTAAATGATTTTGGATTTTCTGTCGAGGAGCATATTTGGACTTACCTAATTTTCACTTTAGAACATTTTGTCGTTCTGCTGTTTGATGGATGATCGCACGCTTGGTTAGCGCCTCTTAAATTGAAAACCGACCTAACGACGATTGACAATTTGCTCGAATTGTGACAGAAATCACTACCGGAAGTTTCATCGTGCGAGTGATGCTTTGGATTTATTATCTGATTCGCTATTCGCTTCGTATTTTCGAGTTGGAGCGAGTATCTATCGCAGTAGGTCATCGATGAACTCACCCCGAAGCCTGCAGTATTCTCAGAAGCCACAAGATCTTGCGCAAAAATCTAAACTCTAGTTTCCTCACAATTCGATACCTATACAGATCAGAATATCAAGTACTGCTTATTCACGAAAGTTGAAAAATTCCCGAGCCAAGAAATATTCAAGGACCACGAACAAATTGTATGTGACTTGGTACAAGTGAAAAAGCGCACCTACTTCAGCATCTCTTTCCGATATATAAAAAAGCGAAAGTATTCAGTAGTAAGAGCTACTTCTGATAGATCTGAATCTCTGGTGTATACCCTACTTGATATTATAAAGCAGTAATATAAGAATCGAAATAACGATTTTCAGGATTAAGTGAGGGATCCTAGACCGAAAATTATCAGCTCCAATATATGGCATAGCTCACAACAACTTAACCATATTGGAGAACTGAGGGAATGATACATATCTCAATGATTAAATATAGTGCCTATTCAATACAGAGGTAACCAAATTCTTGTGTTCGCACGCTAGAATTATAATTTGAAAATATCCACGAAGCACCGAGATCGACTATCGGAGTGCTAACGAAATGCAATCAAGTCTTAAGAACATGAAATTTGACTACAATAACGGATTGTGATTGACCATGTGAACGCGCACACGCTAATTGGGTATTCGACCGATTCAACATTTAGGTTACGCAAAACTCGATGCACGTCTCTCGTGGAATGCCAAACGCCAATCTAACAGTCCGTCAATTTCCACACTCAACTCCGTATCCAAACAAAGTGTTGAGACATCGCAGGTAACGTGTCTCAGACAGTGATAGCAAAAATCCAGAACTCCCAAACAAATCCCATGTTAGTTGTCAGATCTAACTCCAGTCCTCCTCTCCATCACGTACTCGCCAAGAAATCCCGCTCCGAAATCCCGCCGATCCCGGGGAACATAGGGACAGGGAAGTCGCTTGGCCCTGGCAAACTCTCGTCAAAACCCCAACCCTTCGATCTTATGACGTATTTTACTCCATTAAACAAAAACCTCGATCGACATTGCGAAAGAAAAATTGCTCTCGATGACTCGCCTTCGCTGATCGTTGGATGAAGTATTCTCTTCAACGTCATTGAGGTTTCTCGTGGCGGCGAATATATTGCGAAAACCTTGTTTGGAGCTTGCCGAATCGTGTAGCTCTATCACGGATATATCTCCGCCGCGCAATATGAACTGACGTGATTTATTGCCACTGAATATTCGAGTTACACAACTATTCAGATGATGATTCACTTTTTGCTCTGGCGACTGCGTCCACGAGTCTACATTTTCGTTAACTTTATCCTCAAGACAGTAGACAGAATAAACTTACGGGCTGTTCATAGAAGATCACATGATGCTCGGCTTGCCATCTGTTCTCCTCATACAACATGTTCAAAGGTTTTCCATCAAACATTAAATCCGAATCATCGATGGTGTAAGGCTCTTTCCAGAACTCTTGTCCCTGATCTGTGGTTTTGTCGGTACTGGCGTTGTGAGAATCTGAGGTTGTGAGGTAGTATTTCTGTTTCTCAGCTGCCTGTTGTCGGCTCGTCGTCGAAGTTGTGGATTTGGAAGGCATGATGAACTTGACCAAATCCTGTTTTGTTTCTTGGTTGCGTTTCTGAGTGTCTCTTTAAATCAAGATGAATAAATCCGGGGCGAAGGGTTCTTTTGGGTTCTTTTGTATTCCGAGTAAACAGATGCCTATGTAGGCAGCCTCGAGCAGCTGGGAAGGCTGGCGGGCTGGGCTTTGCTGGGTCGAAAATCGGGCTTGGATAGCGTTAGGCTCGGCGTGCTTTGGCTATCGGGAAGATTTGAATTATTTGGCTATCGGGTAGATTTGAGTTATTTGTTGATCGTCGCACTTCCGTGTGTAGTTGCTTGTTCGGGCAAATCAAATAGTTCTGGATCGTGAAGTTCCGAAAAATGGGGAGGGCGAGAGGACTTGTTATATCTTCAGGTTTGATAAGTCATGTCAATAGATCCTTGCGTGAAGCTCAAGCCCAACCCTGTCATGTCATGACCGTAGCACGAAGCCCCCACCGCTTCTTCGCATAACAGCTGCTCTCCAGTATTACTCGGCACGCCGCGTCCTAACTCTTTCCCTGCATCCGATATCAAAGTGTGTGATGACGGGCCTCAGGGCGGACCTAAATTCCGGAAATACATCTAGGGGGCGAATCAGAAGCCCGAAACCGCTCTCAGCACGGTGGTCACGCTTGGTTCGCAGGTGCCGACCGTGTCGCGAACCATTCGCAATCAACTCCCCATCTTGCCGGTACCGTCTGAACTGAGTCAAGATTCAAGGACCCAATCGGTCAGAGTCGGTCACACATTAAGTTTAATGCTGTTATCTGCGGTGTGGTATAGATGAACTCGGCATGCGCGCTTCTTTTCCGAACTCTTTCCGTTTAGTACAAGGAGGTGATACGCTTCCCGGCTTCCTCTACAGAGCTCGTCTGAGGTCGTAGTTGATGTTGTCGGACCGGAGGGAGCCGGAGGGAGGTGCTTGTTGATCGATTTGAGGATCGAGCATGTGAATCGTGTGACTGGCTAGTGCGTCTGGACACGAATCGATACGCTACGTCGAACCTTGGGGATGGTGCGAGCATCACGACTGGAAGTCCGGTCTCGACCTTGACGCGACCACGTGGACGTTGGTATGCAGTAAATAACTGTTGCTCTTGTTTGTTTTTTATGCGGCCTTCACGACTGCAGCTGATGATGCATAGGGCCTAGCTGGTGGTGGGGTACAAACAGCTGACAAGCCTTATACAAAATGAGTTGGAGATGTCCTATGCTGAGCTAAGATGATGGTGGGTGGTCATTCATTCCTCCCATTTCGAACTCAATCACTGGCATAATGCCGTCAGCCTGCAAAGTCAGCAATCAACAGTCATTCAGATGTATATCAAATAATCCTGTTCTGTTCCTACTCTCCCCCGCCATCCGATGTCGCTGTAAATCATCCTCATTTCGTCAAGATGCCATTCATATGGCTACATGTATATCGTCATATGCCTTGATCCGATATATGTTTATGATCACATTAGGAGCAAGCTGTTTCTTTCAATTCACATGAAAAAGAGCAGGCATGTTCGTCACATGTTATCGAGGGGTCGTGCTGTGGTATGGCGGGGTAATACTACTGTAGCATGCATAGTGAGATAAGATGAGCTGATCCTACAAGGTATTACGATGCGACACTGACGACCAATCCAGGTTCTACGAGAAACCTAACCTCGATTTTACTTCATGTATCAGATGCGCGGCGCGCAGGGAGAAGCCCAATTCTGCTCCAATGAAACTCACATCGCCGCTAGGTTCCCTCGGTTGGCGTTCTCCAGCGCAAATGGATCCGAGCGCAATGGCACGAGAAGCGTGGCCGGTGACAGTTACGATTCCAAATGTCGGTAGGGCTGCTTCTTAAGTTACTTAGACTCGTGGGTTTGGCCATTGCTTGTAGCTGTGGCATCAGTTTCTTATATATATGTATATAGACGCATTGGCACCGATTCTCTATGAGTTAATTTGGTGAGGCTAGTAGCCTTCTTTGCGGAATATGTATAAACGGTATCTGTTTCGGGGGCCATTTTCTGGTGAATTAATATCGGCGTTTTGCAATTGCTTAGTCACTTGGGGAAGATCAGCATCCTTGGGCTTATATGGGCTTACATTCACAAAATTTCGTTAGAGATTTTACAATGGTTCGCTCTATCTCTTCACTCTGGTAATAATAGAATGTACCTTCAAGCTCCTACCAATCGAAGGAATTTCCAGATCAGCTGTAGCCTCATCAGCTCGGACAGTCCCTTCTCCGCACAACCGTGCATACGCCCGGTCCTACCTTCCGTGCATGCTGCACGACATAGGGCTGCATCTCTTATACAGTAGCTTCCTTTCCAAAC
The DNA here is from genome assembly GCA_014282315.1 of Neospermospora avenae. Taxonomy (NCBI): domain Eukaryota; kingdom Fungi; phylum Ascomycota; class Leotiomycetes; order Helotiales; family Ploettnerulaceae; genus Neospermospora; species Neospermospora avenae. The sequence goes on along the minus strand of JACBAH010006916.1, from coordinate 5,533 downwards.
GCTCTCAAAACCGTGACTTTGATTTAGAACGGTCCGGAGTACTTGCAAGATGGCAGAATAGATGAATATCATCTGCTGTCTTTCGAGCGTTTGGCGATTCGGAAGTGTGTTGGCCAATACCTCGCTTACAGCGTTGTTAAGCCCCAAGCTGGTGCTGGTTTCCAGCTTTCCGCAACTCGATAACATGTCTATTTACGTTGCGTGGTCGGAGTTATGTTACCAGTAACAACAAATTTGGCGAGGCACTTCACAACTCCATAATTAATGAGACATAATTAGACATCTTATCTTAGGGTCTCGTTGTGCTATTGACACAATACGACCTCCGCCTCACACATCTTCTCCTACTCTGTCAGAGGATATCTTTTGGTAGCTCCCGAGTCGCAATTTCAAGCATTTTGTGTTGCCCAGCCTTGTAAGGAGATCGCTCCCAGGATCGTCCCCTGCTCTACGGCACGCCCCGCGTATGTAGATATCCACTTGGGCTTTTAGGGGTCCGGTATGTATAGATGCCCCGTATATCACGACTGCAACACCAAGTTTCACCATGAAAGTCTCTTTCGCCGTTGGATTCACAAGTGCGCATTGCGTTATACGCTTGCCGCATAAGGGAAATTCTCCGCGAGTTGCAAGGAGAAAGAGGTTTCCCTTGAAAGAACAAACCAACCAGCGTCCAGCTTCATGAATATGCTTTCACACGACGAACTTAAAGCTTTCTGATATCTGCGGACAGACTGCATGGAAACTGCATGGAAACGTAAGTGATGGCGCTAGAATCAACATGAACATTGTATTGAACCTTCTTCGTCTCCGTCGAGGGCACATAAACTTTCGGACCTAGCCAAAAGAGGCTTCTTGGCCCGGTATATCTTCTGAACTATCCCCAGATTCTCCAGGAAATCGTTGACCTCATATGTACGTCTATTGAGCTTGACAAATACCGAGTGTTGCTCTCTTTACGCCACTACATACAGCTACTTATGAGTGGTCCTGAATAAAACCAAGATGAAGAAGGCAATCGTCACTACTCTGTTCCTAGCTGCGTTGTCACCTTTTACGCTGGCAGTAAAGACTGGTACAGATGCAGTCGCTCTATTAATACAGCTACCTCCCTGCGCAGTGAGTACCTCCTTTTTTCGAACTCATATTATTCACTGCTGATTTTGATGCTGGACAGCTTACATGTCTCGCCACCTCTGTTGCAAAGTCGACATGCTCGCCCACTGATACCGCATGCGTTTGCTCAAACGTCCCTCTGAATGCTGTCATTCGATCTTGTGTAATTTCCTCGTGTACAATCAAGCAATCTCTCAGTATGTTTCCCGGCCAGCTTTGAATCAATCTATCTAACTTGATGCAGAAACGTTAAATGTCACACACCACTTGTGCGAAGATCCTATTAGGGACGCGAGGAGATTCTACAATACGCTCAGTGATGTTCTTGGAATAATGTCGGGGATCGCAGTAGTACTGCGCTTCTATTCGAGGTGGCGATCATCCCAGCCTTTCTGGTACGATGAGTAAGTTCTACCTCTTCCTTTCCGAAACAGGTACTTCGGTCAATCCGCGATGGAGTTTACTCTTGCTTTCAGTGCCGAGTTTTCTGGTCGCATGAAAATCCAATCATCAACACGCATGCTGACTTCGTTTTCAGTTATACAATAGCTTTTGTGATAGTCAGTGGCTCGGAATAGGAGACGCTACCAAAAGCTAATACCAAGTAGTTAATCGGCATCCCAAGCACTGTGATGAACGTTCAAGGATGTGAGTAACCCCACAGTACTATCTCATCTCAGCTACTGACAAGCCTAAAGTAACTTACAATGGTCTCGGACTTGATATATGGCAAGTTGGATATAAACAGATAACTGACTTCATACATGTACGATCCCCGCGTCTTTGGTACGTAGTTCTCTAACAAAGATACAGGTCTTCTTCGTCATGGAACTTCTCTACTTCGTCCATATAGGCCTGGTGAAGATGTCTATCCTGTTCTTCTACCTCCGCCTCTTCCCAAGTCCCTCTTTCCGCAAATTGGTCTGGGGAACTTTGATCCTCGATGGACTCTTCACATTCTTGTTTGTCACCATCGGGATATTTCAATGCGCACCAATAAATTTCTATTGGAAGAATTGGGATAATGAACATCACGGGAAGTGTATGAATATTAATGCCCTGGGGTGGGCGAATGCTGGTGTCAGTATCGCCTTTGACTTTTGGATGCTGGCTTTACCAATGTTTCAACTACGAACTCTGAAGCTTCATTGGAAGAAGAAACTTGGTGTAGCCGCTCTGTTTTCGGTTGGGGCTTTGTAAGTCTCCTTCTTCTTTGTCGATCACGCTAGACTAACAGTTCCAGTGTCACGATTGTCAGTATAATTCGTCTGCGTACCCTCATCAAATTTTCAGCCACGCAAAACCCAACATGTAAGTCTAGTCTACTCTGGCCCGCCCTTATCGGACAAAACTTCTGAAGGATGCTAATCCTACCAAATAGGGGATTACACGGCTGTTGGCGCTTGGTCAACAATCGAGATCAACACCGCTATCATTTGCGCCTGTATGCCTAATCTACGCCTTCTCATTGTTAACTACTTCTCTCGCTTTAAGGAATCTTCGAAAGCCCCCTCGTATGCCAGGAGTCAAAATCGTAATGAAGAAAAGCGCAGGATGCCAGGAGATATGTCGTCCGACCACCACCACAACAGAGGAAGTAAGGGTGGGAGCTTTGGGACGGCGGTATTTTCTTCAACGCCTCCTGATGATTCGAAAGATACTAAGCCAGATTTATCGGAACTGGGAAAGGTGGATATTAAAACAGATAGAGATGATCTGGACGACATTTTGGACCCTGATCTAGACGACTTTGTGGACCCTGATCATGAGAGACCTGTCCATCCTGGGAATTGGGTGTAAGTTTTATGGGTTTGTTCTTATTCTTGTAACATTATTGTAATATGATTCTGCATCACGCCCCGTCTGTCGCATGAGTTGGGAAGCCTTGTTTTGGTATGCCTCAGAATACTTCAATGTACACAGATGATGGTCACCAGCATTTGATATAGTCCACCCCAGATGAAAAGCTAGCTGCAAGATTAATAATTCAGTGGAGTCATTGATGAGCATACATAACATCTTATGTCAAATCCCAACAACTGCATGTAATTTCACTCCCAGACTCTCTGACAACTCAATGCGCATGTCCTCCCTCCTCAAAGACACCACCATGTTCCCTCGCGACTTTCCTGCCAATTTCTTCCACTCCACCTCTCGCCTTGACTTCATTCTCACCATGCAGACCATTTTCCGTCTTCCACCAGCCACACTTTGAGATCGGAATCTTGACGCCTCTCTTTTTCTCTTCTTCTACACCCAATTTCTTCGGGATAATCAGGCTCAATACTCCATTCTCCATACTAGCTCTGACACCCTGTTCGTTCACGGAGCTGGGCAAAGCGAATGTGCGAGTGAAGTCACCCGTGAGTCGTTCCGAGAGAAGAATTCTGCGGCTATTGTGAGTAAAAAGCGGTATAGCTGCATTAGTATCGCCCTTGGTATTGGAGTTGCTGGGAGAGTTGAAGGATATTGTGGTATGACGAAGGTGGTGCGGACTAGCTTGTATTGGTCGAGATGGGAGAGGATCAACCTTCTGCTCCTGCCACGGTTCCTGATTGTAGTCACCACTACCTGCAGCAGCATTCCAGTCCCCACCCACCACTGGATCACTCTGTAGCTTTTCATCCCGCTCTGAAGCTGGCTCCGGCATACTTGTCTTCCCATATACCATCAACGTTTTATCATTGCTCAATTCAACAGTAATCTCCTCCACAGTCGCTCCTGGGATATCGCCATAGAGGTAGTAATGTGCCTCATCTTCCTCGAGATCGAATCTTGGTATGAAGCAATTCACGAAGCGATGCCGATGTGAGAAGTGTCTGTCAAATTCATCGATGTAGTGGAGAAGTGGTGAAAAGTCTCTGTCGATGCCATTTCCATAGTTGTTTCTGTGGCCGAAGGCGGATTGGAGTTGAGTGAACGGCGACATTAGGAATTGGTCTTTGTTTGTTTTGTTTTCGCTTAGGAGTAGGTCAAATACAAGGAATAGTCGAATTGTTCTGATGTTTTGGGTTATCGAATTGAGTGTTGATGAAGTTCTTGAATACTTGACTTAGTCTAAAAGAGAAAACGAAAGGTTCTCGGGCATGCGGTCATACATTTATAGGTCGTCTACGTTCTGTATGGGGAGATCTGGGGAAATCGACCCACTTACACGCCAGTAGAACATCACCCCATATACCCAGAAATAAGCGCACAATATCATGATAGGCCTACATACTATGTACGATCTATAATAGATATATTGCGTGGCTCTTTCAACCAAAGTTGACACGCCACTGAGAAGTCAGGTCATGATCACTCCACATCCTACGTGCGTTAAAATCACGTGTCTTTTTTGTTTAGCAAGCCAAGATTAGTATGTTGAGACAAGCATTTGTGCCGCAATGCATGCTGTAACCTTTAAAATCTATAGGCCCTCTAGGTTGCCTATATTGAGAGCCGGCAAGACTGGGATATCTTGTGAAAAAGGAAAAAAAGCCTCTTGCGTGTACCGATACGCGAGTAGACAACTGATCAATCGAGTTTCGGTTTCACCCTAACATTGTTGCGACATAATACTGTCAGATCAAATCCTGCTATATATCCCAGTTGTCCCTATAGACTATGCACCATCTTCCTGCATAGAAACACTGTATTGGACCAGGTTTTGTGAATTCCGCAAGCAGCATACCGTCTCGTGTCTTTGAGATCTTAACTTTTAATTTGGAAGAACTTAGCATTTCTTCAAGACATCTTCTCGTCTAAACGATTTCACTGATACTGATCTCGTTGAACTATCATATCGGAATTATTTTCACTATTGCAAGTGCGTGTGTTTACAAACACCCAAGACACACTTCGGATTCTTGAATCCCATCACGGCCCCCTTGAGCTCTCATAATATGTATACTCAATAAGCAACAAATATTCATAACTGGGACAACGTAAGACTCACCGCTCAAGCCAGAGATCATGCTTATACGACGATGAAATGAACCTGGACGCCCGAGTCAAGGGATGGTTTTTCGACAGCCTCATTTCTAAGTCTGCGCCCGATGTAGCAAATGGGGCGGTACACCCTCATGAGAACTGTTCCGATCCACTCACCAAATGCCCAGTTTGGCCAAATTCCCTGTTGTACTCGCTAAATACAGGGCAGATTTATATCTGTGCTTTTATTCCGGTATCAACGAAGGTTAGAATAACTTTAAAGCTAGATTAAAAGTAATAAAACTATCCTTCGAAATAGACTATTTAATATTATAGAGACTATAAGTATATAGTAATAAGAATATCTATAAATTATAAAGATATTACTATTAATTGAATACTTTTTAAATAATAAGATTAATTTCAGAAAAGTCTTATAACTCTTCTTCTTGAAGAATTTCAAGATTTAATTTTCAATAATAGATCTAATCTAATACTTATAGTC
>JACBAH010006915.1:0-17254 GCA_014282315.1 Neospermospora avenae | reverse complement strand
ATTCTCACCCTCAAACTCAGAAAAGTAAAAACCCCTAGCCCAGCGCCAGAATAGAAGTACAGTGTGTAGCATACAAAGGAAACGGGCATAGAGTATCGCGAACTTTATTTTCTCATCATCATTCTCCAAAACATCGACCCACCACCATCACTCCAGTACCAGTGACTGCGCCCCTCAGATATTCTCGATGAACTTCGCCGTCCTAGCGGGACTCGTGCTCTTCTCCGCCGGGAAAGTAGGCGGCGGCGCAAGATCCTCATCAAAATTATCTCGCGCCTCCTGGAATTCATCATCATCATCTCGAGTCATGCTACTAACAGTGCTGATCTTGCTAATAGGTCTAGGTCGACCTCTCTCCTCAGAGTCAGCAACTGCTGGCGGCACAGCTGCTTTCGTGGCATCAGAGGTCTGGACGGGCCCAGCTGCGAGTACTGGCATACCGGTTGTGACTGGCTCGGTGGCAGTGATTGTTCGGTGCTCAGAACGCTCAGTAAAGACATCGGAGTCTGAATCTGCTTCGAGTTCGGGATCGGAGTCAATAATCGTGGGTGATTTAGCGAGGGTCTCCATACCGTTGTGATGATCGACATGCTCAGCTGTGCTAGTGGAAGCTGGTACAGCGTCTGGTGTACTGGCCGTAGCGACATCTCGAACAGACGAGCTCTTAGCACCGAGTGAAGCGGTACTGTTGTTTACGCTGGCTCCAGTCAAAGCGGCACCACCGACGAATCCACTTCCAGCACTAGTCTCCTTCTCCAAGCCTGGAGACTTCTGGCCCCTGCTCGACCGACGGTTGATTTTGGTCTTCAGCCAGCTCTTGATTCTGTTGTCCTTGGAGACTTCAGAAGACGAGAGGCCCATGGGAGTGGCCTCGTCTCCATTGGCTTGACCTACAACCTCGCGCATGCGCAGACTAGCCTGATCCTCCATGGAAGTACGGATTGGGTCAGGAGCAGAGTATTCGCGACGCTCAGCGATTGTGCGTTCTTCTCCGTGGTCTGGGCCAGTCTCATTGTTGGCAATCGCAACCTTCTTAGGACTTCCCACAACACCTTCCGACTTCAATGACTTTCGTCTCTCTTTGGCGGCGAGTTTCTCGTCGTCTCTCTCAATCTTCTTCTCCTCTTTATCTTGCTCTGCGGGAGTTTAGAATACTTCTCAAAAAAAATTATAGGGACTACTCACGTCTTAGCTTCTTCTCAATGTCTTTCTGCTCCTTGTCTCGAGCCTTTTTCTCTGCAGCCTTCCGCTGTTGGAGCTCTTGCTCAGCCTTGATAGCTGCTTGTCTTTCACGTGCTGCCTCTGCCTTCTCGGTGATCTCATCCAAGACCGGCTGGACATTTCGAGCTGCGACAAGATTAATCTCGCTCTGGTTGACGAATTTTCCGCCACCAATATGAACTTTGCCGTGATTCTCCATTCGAGAGTCACTCTTGGCTTGAGCAGCTGCATGAGCCTTGACCTCCCACTCATTGAGAAGAGATGGCGCAATCTTGCCCGTATCATTGAAGACCTTCTCGTCCATACTGTGCAAATTCTTTGTGACGTTTCTTTGAGCAGCTGCAATTAACTTCTCTCGGTCTTGCTGCCTTTTCTGTGCATCGACCTGAGACAAGTTGCTCGAGAATTGCGACATCTGAGCGCGGATCTTGTTGGACTGTTCCTTATCATCGTCATATCCGAAGCTGGAAGCGTGATTCCTATTTCTTCCCCTGAGGGAAAGCCTGGACTGTGAAGCAGGGGCGTTACTGGAGTTATAGTAATCTCGATACTCGCGATTTTGAGCATGCTCATCGTGAAGTTTAGCTAATCTCTCGTTGGCTAACTTTTGCGCTGCTTCTTGCAAATTATTAAATCGCATTGGTTGGACCTCATCAGTAGTATCGATCGATGGAGTTCTTCCATGAGCAGCAGATGCTCCACTCTGCGCGTGAGAAGCCGCATCGATCTGCTTCTGCTGAACGTGGAACATGGACTGAGCCATAGCAACTGCGGACGCTCTCAATGTGTTTTGCCTGTTCTTCTCGTCGGCCTCGATTTGAACTGGAGGTGCGGAAGTAAACATCTCTCGAGGCATGTTGGTGAAAGGAACGGCTCCACCCTCAGGCATAACACTTCGTCTATTGGTGTTGCTTCTGGAAGCAGAAGTCGCAGCACTCAGAGCATTGGCCGCCGCATTCGACTCATCTGGGTATGTGTTGGGCTTGGGTCGCAGAGCTGAATTCGGTATAGACTGAGCCCTTTTTCTGCTTGAGGCCATTGCTCCTGTCGCCGCCAAAAGAGACCCCTTCCGCCCTATGTCCGTGTGGCCGTAATCGAGTTGTGGCGACAGCCCACCCTGACGATGGCTTGCCATAGCTTGAGTCGCGGCAGAGTGACCCCAAGCCGACTTTGCTTCGGGCCTCCAAATCTCAACGTTCGCGCCCTTATCGTGTGCCAGCAGAGCCGCCTTTGCGCCGTTCGCACTTGCTTCTGGTTGCCATAGAGGGGCCATCTTGTAGTCGTGGGCCTGCATCGCTGCAGCAGACGCAGCGGTCGAATGATCTGGCTTCCAGTGTTCAAATGGCTTCTGGTTGGCCCATCCTAAGCTTGCGGCAGCTCCTGCAGCGGAATCATTGTTCTTCAGGCCGACGGAGGGGAAGCTTGGGAGGTCCTGAGGTCTGGCATATTTAAGAGAAGCCGCCGCACCTGGAATAGTCAGCGCGCTGTTAATTGCACACTGCGACTATTGCGATAATCTACTTACCAGCAGAGGATAATTTACTGTCCTTGTCTAGAAACTCCTGACCGTTCTTCTTGGATTTGTTCTGGCCATCATCATATTTGGTGACATAAAGAGCGGCCAGAGCGGCCTGGTCCTCGAGTTTGGTGGAGCTTGTATGAGGCCTCTCCGCATCCTGGATTGGACCGGTGGGAACCACTGCAGTCGTCTGCGCCATCGCTGGGAACGAGATCTGGGTGTTTCGTAAAGATGAGTTTTATATGATGCTTCGGTCGGAGGGCAAAGACTGTAATTTTCCTGTTGTTTTCCGGAATGTCTGGAAGGATAGGGCGTCAAGCCCAGCGCGTTGATGGGCTTAGTGTATGGACTGGACTGGACTGATCGGATGTGTTCCTCGAATGAGCAGTATTGCGGTTGTTCCAAGGACGGGTTCGGTGTAGTGTATGTAGTATTCCACGAATGTTTATGAGTGTCTAGGTAGGTAGGTAGGTACTATGTCGCAATGAGGGTATCTTGTGGGAGCAAAGTAAGGAAATTGTTCTAGGTGGAGGACCAAGAAGTTGAGTTGAGAGCAAAGGCTGTTTGTTTGGAATCATCACCACTTGACTTGACTTGACTTGACTTGACCTGACCTCGACCTGACTTGACTTGCTCTACACTACACTACACTACACCACACTATACTACACACTACGCTGCACTACGGAAGCTACCCAGTACCGTGTGAGCTACGTCATAGCCACTAACGCCGCAGCCATACTCGATACAGCTTGCGACGGGGTCAATCCCAATAATAGTCGAGAACGAGAGCTATTATGCCACACCAACCAGCTCAAACGACTGATTGTAAATATGAATGAAATCATTCAGAGATTATTGCTCTGTAACCATTGTAGCATATGTCTGCATGAGTGCAAGATCTGAAGATGCAGAATATATGTTTAGTAGTCCCATCCCACCCGTTCATCCTCCGCATGGGATTTCCATCTCCATCTCCAGTAGAGTAAGTGATCTGCGCCAGGATTATGAGCTTCGTTCGCTTCACGCCTTCTTCCCTGTTTCGCCTGTTTCCGACAACATCGCTATCGCTCGATGATCGTGAGAAGCTTCAAGCGCTTCCGTATCGGGTAAGATCTTGAGACATTTGCATTTCCAAAACGTCCTCACGTGGTGCAACCATCAGTGTTCCGAGCGCATCCTTGCTCACCTGACTAGGTACGTATTGATAGTCGCCAACCTTGTTCTTGCTGTTTGGCTTAGACTGACTTATGATAGCGTGGCATTCAGTCACTCGTGATACGCTAATTAGATCGCTCAATTCAAAACAGATCCAGCGACTATTGACAAGAAAGTCGACGCCAAGCCTGTACAGCGACGCAGGATGGATTCGATAGACAGTAAACCTTTCGAGAAGATTTTGAACTTCAGAGATGTCGGGAAGACCATCAATACCTATTTGGGAGAGAAGTAAGCTTTTATTTCCCCTAGCTCCGTGCCTGCAAAGGATCATATTCAATCACTCATAGATCCACGCTGACATTACTCAAGAATAGTTGCGGAAGGCGTGATCTTTCGATCAGCCAGGCCAGGTAATTGTCTCTCTCCATTCTGAGGGGGAAAACATCCACTCAGATTTATCTCAGATGATGCCACCATGTCAGACAGAAAGCGTCTCGGAGATGAATTTGGCATCAGAACAATCATGGATCTACGAACTGTGTACGTCCTCCCTAATTTATTCTCTCAATACTTCTGCTTTCCCACTTCTCATACCATATATCAAAACTTTCGTCAAGCTTCGTCTAACATATCCCAGAACCGAACACGCAAATCAAGCGAAAAAGCGCCAAGGCGACCTCAAGATCCCAGCCCTCCTCCAATCAAATTCCGCACTTGCAGAACCTGTCAAGATCCCTGGTATGAATTATCTAGAAATAAATGTCAATGGGAAAGGATTTGAGCGGAGTCTTTTGTGGAAGTTGAAATTTGGGAGTTTCATGTTCGTCTTCTTTTCTAATCACTCCTACCTTCATCCTTTCTCTTCAGCATGTCACTCCTTTCTATGGACCCTCACCACGATCGCCTTTTGGTTGAATATGTAATAATACCCACCCCAGGAAGCTCATATTCCTAATGCTGATCGGCCGCCGCATGTCCGCCATCTCCATCCTCGGCCGCGAAGTCCTCCGTCCACGCGGTCTCGTCGGCCTAGGGCACGACAGCCTAACCTACTGTGGTCCCGAGATCGCTCAATGTCTCCTTTCCTTCCTCCCCTCCTCCTCTGTACCCCAAGCCACACTCATCCACTGCACTCAAGGCAAAGACCGCACTGGACTCATCATCACTCTCTTGTTATTAATCCTAAAGGTCCCAATTGAAGCCATTTCAAAGGATTATGTGATGAGTGAAAAGGAGTTAGAAGTTGAGAGGGAGGGGAGGTTGAAGGAGATCAGGAGTATTGGGCTGGGCGAGGAGTTTGCGGATTGTCCTGGGAATTGGGTGGAAGAGCAGGAAAGATTTTTGGGGGAGAGCTATGGTGGGTTGGGGCCGTATTTAAGGGGGATTGGTGTTAGTGATCAGCAGGAGGAGGAGTTGAGGAGGGTGCTTGGGTGGAAGAGGTAGTTCGTGGTGGTGGTGCTGGTTGAAGTATGTATGATGAAGATGTTTTCGAGAAATCGAGCCTAAAAAACAAAAGACTGCCCAAACTCATCCGAATTACGAATCAATAACCCCGGAAATGTACGACTTGCAACAGCATTCCGCCTCCCTTTTAATCAGAGAACACACATCTCAGACATGTCTGCGAATCCCACCACCCACTCGTCACTTACTCATTTGTTGCATATCGCATCCCAGGCCGTCATTCCTGGCAAGATCTAAACCATGATGCTTTTCAGACATGTTTGAGACTGCAGTCGTTTCGTTGGTCGAAAGGAGAGAAAAGCATGTGTTTTGTTGCACGATGTACATTTCTCAGACTTATTGATTCCAAGAGACACATACGTAAACTAAGCAAATTTGCTTGACCTGGCTCTGTTGTTTTGACAAATTCATCAGAAGCTTTCATGCCTTTACGTTTTACTTCAGTAATGTGCTTTATTCTCTTGGTGGCATTTGAAAATCTGATCATGAATCATTTACAGATTAGCGTTTGGATGTCGTGCAATTTGTTACTGAGCTTAATCGGGAAATAAAAGCCGTCTCTGCGGCGCATGCGAGACGCAAAAACATACAAATAATTATTGAGCCTCCATGCCAGACCTAGTACGGTCGCGTATTCTATACATGCTTCTAAATGGATGATAGCTGATATGAGACGGAAGCCCGTAAGGAGAACGCCAGACGCTGAAGATAAACCCGATCCAGCCCCCTCCAGATAAGCTAAATATATCTGTACAGTCCCCAATACTGTACATCCCGTTGGATACCATGTCCTATGCGCCATACCCGATCAATAAAGTACCAACGCCAGATCCGGGGTATAAATCATCCCATCATAGTCATCGTCCCTATCATGCCGAGTCGGATCCCGACCCACCAGCAGTCACCCTCCCCTCAGCAGCCTCAGCTCTGAAGTTCCTCCCGACGACAACATCACGCCTCAGGTCAGACTCCTGGAATGTCCTCCTCACATCCTCGTCTCTACTTGCTCTTTTCTGCGCGGCCCCAAACAAACAATGCCACAAGTCATCCTTATTTACCATCTCACCACCCGTTCCACCTTTCTCCAACAACCCTGTCAGCGAAGCTTGCTGCAGTTCCATCGAATTCGCCTCTTCGATATTGCTATCCAGGATTTCGGCCTGCGAAGCTTCCTTCTCTTTCCCCTTTCCTTTATCTTTATTGCTCGCGAGACGCTTGCCGATATGGTCCATACGACGCTGGACCGACAATTGGTGGATTGACTCTTCGACCGTTCCGTCGACTAGATACAGCCAGACATTCGTTTCCTGCTGTTGCCCAATCCGGTCGACTCTGGCAATAGCCTGGAGCTCAAGCGCCGTGTTCAAAAGCGGTTCGCAGAGAAACACATGATTGGCGTTGACGAGATTCAGGCCAGAACTATGTGCTCTGGCGTGAAGAAGGAAACACTCGATGCCGGGATCCTGTTTGAATTTCTCGATACCATTCGGTTTGTCTATTGACGTGAATCCGATTCTAAACTTGGCGAAAGCTTGGGCAAGGACATCGAGGAAATCCTTAAATTGAGAGAAGATGATGGATTTTGCTCCGGGGTCTGATTCACGCAGCCAAATCAGATGGCGGGCGAGCGTGTCGACCTTTGTGGTGAAGGACGGCCCGTCCAGTTCCGTGTTCTTGATCTCTGCTAATTTGCTCTTGCTAATTTCGGCATAAATTGCAGACTTGCTGTTCTGTGTTGAAGAGTGTCGTTCTTGGTTAACATCCCGAATTTCCTCGGTTTCAATAGAAAGCTCTTGTGGCTTGTAAGTAATTTGATGCATATCTGACGAAGAGAGTTTGCGCTTGCAGATAGGACAACTGCGATGTGCTAGAACTGGGTAAGCCTAGATACTGTTTGGGCGAGTGTCCCATTGACTTACTCCTGAACCATTCTCCTATGCAATCCTTACAGTATTGATGACCACATACAGTAAGCGCTCCGATCTCAAACGATTCTCTGCAGATGACACAAATCCTTTGATCCTGTGGGTTTGTCGCCTCCATTCGCAGGTGCTCCAGGTATCTTCTTTTGGCTTTCGCTATAGCAATTTTTTTGGCCAAGGCTTCCTCTTCTTTAAGGAACTTAGCTACAGTTATCAGGTCAATTGGACCTTCATATGGAGCGACCGAATCGGAAACCTGCTGAAGCTGCCTATAGTACTCGAGTCTGATGTTCATAACCTTGGTGAACAATTCAATCTCCTTCTCAAGCAGAGCGACAGCCTTTGTCTGCTGTGTGAATTGCTTTTGCGCTTCCTTCAACTGCTTATCAACGATGACCAGTTCATTTTGCGCTCTGAGTTTGCCATCTTCAGCATCGTTTCTCAAAGAAGTCGAAAGAGCTCTCAGTTCGGAGACCGTGCCTCGAATAGAGCCCATATCTGCACTCGGCTTTACCTGGTCACGAACGGCCAGAAGCTCAAGGGTTTTCTCAGGACACGCACCTTCGCCGTCCTTGGCAACGCGACGTGTAACCTTCAGATCGTGTTTAACAAGTTCGTTTGTCTGACCCGTGAGGGCATCGTAACGATCGATGATGACCGCCCTCAAGACATGCACATACACCATGACTTCATCCTGAGTTTTGGTCGATTCTTCGTACTCATCTCCGGTTATCTCGATGCTATCATCATCGACAAGCGGTCGAAGCAGGAATTGAACTGTCGTTTCTCTCCACTCATCCAGAACATTCGCCTGTGCGTCCAATGCAGCGGACAGTACATCCAGTCTCTCTAGAATCCTGCGACTTTCAATGCCACCTTTTGCTGGTTTCGATGGCATCTCTGGAATTTGGATAAATGCCTGTGTCGCAGCTTTTCTTGAGACTTTCTTCATAAGCCTATCTGCTTTACCGGATATCTGAAACAAACTTATTAGCAATCTTGAAGACCTATTTATTTTCGTACTAAAGGCTACAATAGATAACGCGATAAAGCTAATTGTAACATTGTGCAGCCTCATCTGGAAAATGTGAGAAATGTACGGACCTCTTGAAGTATCTCCTGTCTCATCTGCTTTGCAGCCTCGTAGCCTTCTTCTTCCAATTTTTCCAAAGCTCGAAATTCTTCACTGTCAGGCTTGGTCATTTCCTCGTTGGTCTTGACTTGGAAATATGCGTTTGTGCGGAAGAAGATCGCCATGTGCTCAATCTCGAGCGCATTTCGGAGCCTATTGCGGCACACACCTACTCGAGAGGAAGGATCAATTCTGAAATCAGGTAAGTCATGTAGAATCTCGTTCAGGCGCAATACTTACTCTTCTGGCTCGTCCTCACTTTCATGCCCGCTTTCATTGGCGCTTCTATCGACGGCAGCATCCCCGCCGGTCGCTTTTCCCGTAGCAGCGATAATCTCCTCTTGGAGCTGTTCTCGGCACTCATTGACATGTTCCTTGGCTGCATCTGCAGCTTCGGACCAGATATCAAGAGCTTCTTTAACTCTAGGTGAGTTTTCGAAAAGCTGGCCTCGCTTGAGCTTCGTGGTAAGCAATGCTCGCTGATCTGTCCTGATCGCCACATCTGTATTCTCCATCATAGCGCTTAAGACTTGATTGACTGTTCTCAAAGGTCCTTCCTTCTGGCCCAGAGCTTTTCTGTTTCGTCCTCCAATCTCAGGATGAAGAGCTGTCTGTCGAAGTCTTGCAAGCCATCTTCGCATGACATCTGTAACCTCATCGGGGTTCCAATCGTCCTCCATTGGTGCTCCTTCGGCATCGAGGCCACATTCCGCACACATCTCAGCGAAAAGCTCCTGGTAATGCTGCTCTTCAACGGGAGTGAAAGGCATCGTGATTACGTATCGTCTTTGGGCGGGAAGCTTAAGCTCATCACGGACGCTCTGTTTGGAGTGGCGGAGGGCAACAGTCCCAAACAGCTTTCGAAATTCATTTTTATGTGTCGTTATCAGGCACGACCAAATGTGCTTAATGGAAGCAAAGGGCTCATAGCGCAAGAATACTAGAAGACCTAGAAGATCGTTGACATCCTTACGCACAGGTGTTCCAGTAACACACCAGGCGTTGACTCGCGGAATCATCCTGGCGACAATGGCTGCATTGCTGACACCGCTCTCGATCATCTGTGCCTCATCTATCAAACAACGCCACCCTACTCAACGTATTAGCTGCAGTCCATGATATAACGTGGTGTGAGATTTTTGATGGCGGCTGATCAGGTAGGCTTACATGAAAGCATCATCAAAGGTGACTTTGGCCTGGGGTATTTCGACTCTCGACGTAGAGACTTCTCGGGATTTAGTTGCGTAAAGTGTATCTCCGAATTCAGTACTGCATATGTTGAAACGACAACATCAGAAGCTGCAAGTTCATCCACTAGATCTGAGCAACCTCTTTTGCGATGCGCCTTGATTCCCTGGTAGTGCATGACCTTCAGGTCTGGGGCATGTTTCTGAATTTCAGATATCCACTGTTTAAGAATAGACGGCGGAGCAATAATCAACGTTGCCCCGGTTGGTCTAACATCCTGCTCCGTGAAGATGTCAAAGACCCGGCCTTCTTCCCTTGGGCGTTTATGAAGCGAGATCAGTGAGATCATCTCGACTGTCTTTCCAAGACCCATTTCCTCGGCCAAGATGCCTCCTCTGAGTTGCTTCTGCGGTTCCATGAATGGAGTGACATCCCTCGTGACGAGACCAAACAAATGGCTAACATAGCACATTCGACCATCATCAGCAGCAGCTTGGAGGAACGAAAGCGGTAGCTCTGAATCGGTTGAAGTGGCCATCTTTCTGACGCGATTGTCAGACCATTCAGCACCTTCTCGCTTCAATAGCCATTTGACAGCTCGCTGCTGAAAAGGGTACAGATCAGTTTCCAAGCCTTCAACCTTGAGTTCCGAGACATCTTCACCTTTGTCCGGCGAGTAAACGCTCGTGTAAAAGTCTTGGGGAGACCATTTCTCCGCTTTGGAACCATTTGGGTCCGGAAAATATCTGGCTAAGACCTGGCGTAGAGCTTCCGTTTTGGTCGTAGATTGTGGAATTTGGTAGGGAGAAAGAGTGATGTTCCACTTGATTTCAGAGGTAATCTGAAGAACGTCGCGGCCTCCCTTTTGCAGCAGGACCAACCCGAATTCGGTCCACAATCTGCCTCCTGGTTTTGAGCTAGAGTCCCGGCTCACCAACAGAGCGACATACATATCCCCGAAATCACCTTCAGAGGGCAAAGGCACATGAAACACACATTGCTTTCGTTCGTCCATGATTTCGAGATATTCAGGGCCTGAAAAGCGTGTCCAGTGAACGAATGGCCGTATGTTTTTCTTCTCCAGTGGAGAGCCGAACTGAGACAACTTCGAACCAGCAAACTCAACATCCCAGGTGGATTTTTTTACAACAATATGATCATGCTCAGTCTCCTCGACAATCCGTGACATTACCCTCTGACGTTTCTGAGGGGGCTCCGACATGGAGGACGATCCCAGGATGTAGTCAATGAGGGCATCGGGTAGATCTCTAGCGGGGAGACAACCTGGGGAAGAAGCAGTTTCCGAATCTGAATTTGATTCTCGACCATTACGAGGAGTTGTTGTATTTGACGGCGACGGAGAGCCATTTTGACCACCAGTGCGTCTTGGAAGAGAGCCAGTACGACTGACGCCTCTCCTGGCTGTCTTTTTGGCCCGACCCATGTTGGAAATAGTCGAAGTGATATCGTTTCCACTTCAGTATTGAATAAGTGCTTAAATCGGTTCATAGGATTCTTTTATGTCTGGTGAAAGAGGGATGGGGTCGCTGTAACCCAATAAAGGGATTACAGGCGGGTAGGTGAAATTATGTAGCAGGGAGAAACATTTCGAGGCAAGCTCGGAAGGCAACATCGCTTAGCTCTTATCACGTGTGGTCGCCAAGACTCTCAAAGTGGGACCGACTCTCTGTGCTTAGCAGGAGGCAGGGTTCAAAAGGCATATCAAATACATTATTTCAACGACAATAGTCCTCCTCGACAGCGTCAACATCGACGGTACGTTTTTTGCGCGCCGCCACCTGGCCGAAGAACTAATTATGTTTGCAGAGTCTGATCAGTATGGTTATTAAATACTCCCAGCTTCGGCCGATACCCTCATTCCTCCTGCCCTTTGCACAGTCTACGAGAACAACACAAACACGATGCCTCCACCAGCGAGTAAAGGCCAAGCCAATTCCAAAGACAACACCTTTCGTTCCTGATGCTCAAACATTCCTCACTCTCATTGGCCGCAATCTTAGTCAACACGCATCAAAGATACCTTCCTGGAGAGCTCTATTCTCCTTGACTTCAGCGCAACTCAAGGAATTGGGCGTCGAGCCTCCTCGCAACAGGAGGTACTTATTGCGGTGGCGCGAGAAATTCAGGACTGGCCACCATGGCATTGGAGGGGATTTGAAATTCGTCAAGAATGGAGTAGCAGAGGTCTGCGTGGCAGAAGTTCCAGTGACAATCCAGGATCCCGAAACGGCCTCGACATCTATCGGGAAGCACAAAGTGGTCGTCAATGTTGCCGGGGGAGCCGATACTGTGAGCAGTTCGACAGAGCAACTAGTGCCGGTTAAGGGCTTGAAGATTAAGGGTGCGCATACAATCGTTGGACCACATGTCCAGCCACTTAAGGGGGGCAAGGCAGCCAAGATTGAAGTGAAGGAGGGATTATGGGAGGACAGAAGAGGACATAAGATAGAGGGCGGAGAAAGACGCCAAGCAGAGGTTCGGGCAAAGAAGAGAGGAGAGGAGAGGCGGTCTGCGAGGTAGATTTGGCTCGTGTACGAATATCGCTCTGAATGTAAGATTAACTGGGGCTATGCACCGTATAGACGTTTGATCTGGCTTGAACAACATACTGCATAGCGGGAACAGGGATATTTCATCAAGCTCATTGGTATTTTTTGGGTTCGAGAGACATCTTCAGATACCAGGCTGTAGGTATGTTGTGAACAGGATTGAAGTCGTTAACGAACTCGGTACGGCACTTGACGCAAGAACATGGTACCTTTCGTACTTTTGGAGCTTTCTCCTCTGTGCAACCCGATCGATTCTGAAGTGCATCCGAGAAGTCAGAGGTCGTCCGCAATCTTAGTCGTATCAGACGCGACCTGTTCGACTGAAGTCAACACTAGCCAATATACCTACGAGTGAATGAGAGGCGATCATGCTCCATGAATTTAGGCATAATACATTAGGAGCCACAAACGTTTGTTCTAGCAGAAAGGAATCATGGTACTTGACGCTCCGCTGGCTTCCGGGGTCCAATAGTAAGAATTATGGGATCTGATACCTATGTCCGGCTTTCGCGTGAACCGGTACGAATCAATCAATTGGGGTCATACGCCATATCTCAACGAATAGGTTATGGCTTCGCATATTGTCGACAAATACCCGTCAATGGCCGAAATACCTCAATTCACCGAGCAGGGACACCAGAAGTCCCGAACATCAACAGTCAATTCTTCTGGAGGTATTGCGAAAGATTAACGCCCTCCACGATGATTTTTAAGAAGCGGCATCTCCACCGTTCCTTGTTATTATGAGACTCAGCAGCAGACATTGCTGATGAAATACGTCTGTGCTCAAACTTCAAAGAAACGGGTGGAGCAAATATACGTAGCTTTTTGTCGCTGGTGCTCATTGGTGGTTACGGATCTTGGTCGGAGATCTATTGCTCCTGCTTACATTTGCTCTGGACGTGCAAATAAATGACAAAGTCAGCCTATAAATCAGGCGTACTTACGTCTACTTCTTTACTGCGATCCAGAGACTCGCAAGCAGACGCGACTCCTCTGATCAAGAGCATGAGAGCACTAGGCGCGTACAAACAGGCAAATTTGGGGCAGTATTACTCCGTGTTGGAGAATTCTTAGATAAGTACTAGGTAGGTACCTACTCATTGATCATAAGCGAGAACGAGGCCGAATTGATCCGCAATTCATTTTCGAGATGGGAAAGGCGTCGGTTGTCAAAACACGGATTTTCTGTGGGCAAGACCAAGTATGCGTCATAATCAACGTGTGATCCACGTACCTATGGTATTTAAAAGAGAGGGACCAAGATGCTGCAGGTGAGATGACCAAGACTCATTCTCCGTGAGGTGCATCGAGCTTAGCGTCGAGTACCTATAGGTGATGCCTGATTTCTGGCTTCGACCACCCCTGTTGAACATCCACCAGAGAGTTCGACAACCCACCGATGCAGGTCCCAAAGCCATCTGCCTGGCACCGCTTCGTCTCCTCCTCTCTCCATGCCCATGTCCCCGTGCTTTACCGCAACTTTGTATAAGGCGTCGGCGTCGACCTGTCGCCCGCTATGTCCGTTTGATCATAGTGCCGTCGCCATCCCGTCCCATCCCATCCTATCCCATTCCCTTCAAAGATTCTACCTAAAATTGGCTACCTATGGTTCCGTACAGCGTTCTCTTCAACAACACAAGCCGACACATGTTCCTCGAGTCCTGAAGAAGCCACTTCCTCTAGGGTTCGCCCGGCTCAGCTACAGTAATAACCAGGATCTTCGGGCTGTTGTCGTATTCTCCATCATGCCCGCCATGTGACTGGTGTCCAATTAGGATACCTTCCTCGCATCTTGATGTGGAGAGCGTTGGTTGGTTGCCTTGTGGCAGAGGTAGGGGTTATGTATTTTACTCTCTCAAGACGCACCTGTGTCAATTTCATCGCGGCTGCCATATTGGATCTAAACTCTTTTGGTGGCTGTGCCTATGCTGCTATTTCAATTCATCCCACCCATACTCCATTGACTGCAAGTGCCTGTGGCTTATATATCTTGCCTTTCTCCTGACTCCGGTGAACACTCTACACTCTTTCACGTACTCATCGTTAACTTGGCAAGACATCTTCTCCTATCTCAAAAGCTTTTGTCAATCACAAATTCAGATATCGTGCTTTTCCTTTTCAATGAAAAGTACCTCCACGTGCTATTGTTTTGGTGTTTTGTCAAGCGAGCTCACCCCTTCCCATCGAATGTTCAAAGGACGGGACTGTTTACCGAATTCCAATCCTCGTTCCCAATTGCATGAATAAGTACTACATCACTGTTTGTATCGGATGTGAGTTACTACTCAATTTCTAAGACGTCCTCCACTTGAGCTAATATACAACAGGGACACTCGGATACATGAGAACGACACCGCCAAAGAACAGCCAACAACAAACATTCCCGTCATCACAATTGACGATACTGACTCAAATCGCACACTTCATTACGAGTCATCCTCAACTGAAACAGAGATGTCTTCATCCCACCGCTCATCCCACCACTCCTCCTCATCATCATCCTCAACATCAAGACATGTATCCTCAAAATCCAAACCCAAGAAGGACGACTGGTCCGAGATCGCGGATCCTGAAGAGAGAAGACGCGTTCAGAATCGAATTGCCCAGAGGAAATTCCGTGCGTGCTCCATCCTCCTAAAAGAGACTTGGCTTACACTGAACAGGAGATAAAGCCAAAGATGCGAAGGAGCGCCAGGATAGAGATGCCGATAATCAAGCACATGCTGGATATTCCTACCACACACCCGACCCCGGCGAGATGGGACCAGAAGACGATCTTTCCGGTCTACCTTGGGGATCAATGTCCTTGAAACATGTCGTCTCGAAGGGTAGAGCTAAGGAAGAGCAGTCGAGGAGAGGATCCAGATCGCACGAGGAACGGAGTCCTCAGGAGAGTCAGGGACCACTGTATGAACAGCAAGACGGGTATTACGAAGCAGACTCGACGTACCACGAAGAACCGGATATGGTATATTATGATTATGGGAGCGGGGGAAGTGGTCACGGAGATGGCTCTATTCAAGGCTAGAGCTAAGATGGAATCAAGTTTTGGTCTGGAAGACTGTAAGTCAGAATATCGCTAAATTTTACCCCGATTTGGTTAATAACAAATGATAGACCCGGGTGTTTCCGCGTATTATGAAGTGATGACCTTCTGACATATTTTCTATCATGGCATTTCTGTTGTTCTTCTCCGCTTGAAGATAGATCTTGATTGCTTTTCCTCAATCTAGTGTTGTACTCATAGGAACCGGAGTAAGCGGCGGAGTTTGGCAATTTCTGCAGGAATTTCTATACGACCGACTTCCCAGATTCCTCACATGCACAGACAGCCATTTCAAACAGTATTTTACCTCTACTTCATTTTGGTGCGTTCCTCCTGTATGAATTTCGAGATCAATCAGCGTGAACTTTAGCTACTAGCGCGTCATCCTTGTAATTCTCGGGATTACCTCATGCAGCGTCTATCTTCATTGGACGGCTCAAGCAACCTGCTAGCTACATTCAGCTCACCGTTTACGAATATGAGATTTCTGCTCTCCTGTAACCCAGGAATAGCATTGATAATAGAAAAGCTCGTTCCACTATACAAAACTCTCGGTCTTCACCCAACGCCGTATCTTATTCCGAGACCCGTGTGTACTACGGCGTTGACTGATGTTTCGTTGTGACTCTTCTTTAAGGTTGCTGCAAAGCTTGCTCCGAAAACTTGCAGCAAGCGGACCATGGGTGGTATGCTCCGCGTAGCAGGGCTGCATGTTGTACCGTACCCAAAAACAGATGGGACCAGTCGTACATACCCTTCTCTTATTGGCTTGCCCAAGATCCCAGTAGAACAAAGGAGGGAATCTTACCTAGTCAATATACCTAGATAACGAGGCGAGATGTTGCTAGACTTCCTTTGACGCTGATGCGCAATTAACAGTAATGAGCGTTGATACATTCATCACTTTGCTCGCTACCAAGACGAATCTTGGTTCCGGGTCGATTAAGCCGCGCCTCGTAAAGGGGTGGGAATCAGGATGCCAGCCACCAAGCACTTACTTCTTAATTGGTTCCGTTGATAGATGTATAACCAGCACGCGACGTCCATGGCTTCATAGAGTTCGCCCTACTGGTCAGCTGGTCACTTTAAACGACTCTTAGATCCCCTGTGTGTGTATCAGATAGAAGCCCATCACATTCTAAAATAGAATACCTGTCGTCAAATCACGCCCTTCAAGAGCCCCGCACACGAGGACGAGAAGCACGAGGAGGATCACCGAAATCGTGCAGTTCAGTACCAAGATCCTGGATCTCCCAACGTCCCGTGCAATGAGTGGATGAGCCGCAACGTGGTAGAGGCCTCTTGGCGATAAGCTGAGTGCAGTCTTCCCAGCTGTGCGAAGACCGATCGATATTGTACGAAGATCCTGGCTGAGGGTCCTTCTGTGTGGCTTTTAGTTATTTACGGATGTATGGCATGGGCTGGAAGTGAATTTCTTGGATTCTTGAAGCTCTGATGAATTTCAGAGGAGAAGTACTGTAGATCCTGGAGCCTCTTGTTTGAGGATGTCTGCGTCTACGATACTTTGACGGTCATCTAGGCATAATGGGCGAAAATTCGATACAGCTCTACGGAGGTACAGCGGTTAAGTGTTGTCCCTAGTCGACCAGGGTTTTGGGGCTCCTAACTGAACAAAGTAATACTTTCAAGACGCACTGATCTGATCGCACCAAGTTGTATATCTGTTTACTACTAGAACAAGTCAAGTCACTGGACCCGTGAACGCCCCTCGTCTACCAGGGACAACACTTAACCGCTGTACCTCCGTACATGGGAAATTTTGATGCCTCCATTAGGTAGGTAAGTTTGTATGTAATATGGGCTAAAAAGAATTGAGAACTGAATTAACTTGGAAGCCTTAGAGTAGTATTCACTTCCAGGAACTGAGGAATTTTGATGAGCATGTTACTGTGAAGTGCATAGGTAGGTAGTGATGGAGTACAAATAGACTGGTCCTGTAGGTAGGGACTTACCTTAGATACCTACCTACCTATAGGCTCGACCTCGACTTCCCCCTTCCCTTCCCCG
>JACBAH010006914.1:0-17217 GCA_014282315.1 Neospermospora avenae | reverse complement strand
GAGGTGGAGGGGTAGGCACTGGCGGTTGAGAGCACGATGGAGAGGATTGTTGAGGTGTCGAGGGTCGTGGGTATGTCGTGAGGATTAGGGGATTGAAAAAGGTCGGGATGTTTGGAGTCTGTGAAGTGTCAAATAGAATTCTTTTGATTAAAGTGCACCACATACGTAGTTTCAAGAGCTCTTGAATTGCCCGGGATTTTGAAGCCAATTGGTGTAGAGAATGCTCTAGACTGGCAAGTCTCTGGGTTGCTGAAGTCGCGTTATTGGTGGTTGGGATCTGCTCTACTTGGCCGGATATTGCGAATTCGATCCTCTTTAATCTGGCTTCTAGGAGATCAATCGTTTCCGTGGCCGTCTGATCGAATGTATTCTCCATTTTGACTTTGATTGGTTGGATGTTCAGGAGTGTTGTTGACTTGGGAAGTTTGAATTTACAGCTTCAAGACGAGGCTGAACGGCCTGATGGTCCGTGCAGCAGCTGAATATCCAGCTTCAATTTCCAAAGTCAGCCCTTCTCGCCCAATTG
Source organism: Neospermospora avenae (assembly GCA_014282315.1). NCBI lineage: Eukaryota > Fungi > Ascomycota > Leotiomycetes > Helotiales > Ploettnerulaceae > Neospermospora > Neospermospora avenae. The sequence continues at coordinate 16,691 of JACBAH010006914.1, read as the reverse complement.
CTCACTAAACAATCAAAATGTCGTCCCTTCTCCAGAACTTAACATCATACCTTCCACAGCATCCGGGCATTCTGCCGCAATGGATGTTATTCGTACGTACTCCCTCTCCTTACAACCTCCAAGATAGGGGTGCTAACAACAACACCAACAGATCTCCGTCGTCGCTCTAGGAAATTCAATACAATCCTACCTAACACTCTCCTACACCGCACGTCTCTACGCCGGTCCCAAACTGCCCACTCCCATCCTCTCCAGCAATTCAAAATCCTCACCAAAAATCGCACCACCCTCCAATTCTCCAGCAACACCCCTCCAGTCACGAACCTTCGGGACTTGGACACTTATTCAGTCACTGGTACGCATTTACGCAGCGTATAATATCAACAATCCACAGTTCTACCAGTTAGCTTATTTGACGTATGTGGTTGCATGGGGACATTTCATGAGTGAGTGGTGGGTTTTTGGTACCGCGAGATGGGGTGAGGGATTGGTTTTCCCGGTCGTGGTTGCGAGTAGCACTTTGGTATGGATGTGGGTGCAGTGGGGGTTTTATGTGCAGTAGAAAGTGGCTGGGCTGATGGTCTAGGGGGTATATCTGTATCCCTGAACACAAAAGTGCTGGGAGGGGAACCTCCAAAGGGAGAAAGAGTATCGATGAAGCGCGGGAAATATGTCTAATGTCTAATGCTCATCAACTCCTTGCTATACTTACTCCACATGCCCGTCCAGTAGGTCTCTCTTCAAGACCTTATCACTTCAGAAGTTTTCTATATAGCTCGCCTCCACAATCGTCTCTCAACCTCTTCGCGGCTTGTTCAGGTGTGATATCTCGCTGCGGCTCAGCCATCAACTCGTACCCGACGAGGAACTTCCTGACCGTCGCGCTACGGAGAAGAGGAGGATAGAAGTGCATGTGGAGATGCGAGCTGTTGATCTCCTCGTCCGTGCCTTCAAGAGGAGCTTGGTGTATTCCGGAGCCTTGGCGAGCTATCAGTACCAGACCTTCGCACCGGGGAAGGGAATACTCACTATATGGGAAATTCGTCTCGAACAAATTATCATACCGCCTCGTGACCTCCGCCAACGCCTCCGCAAAATCCAATTGTTCACTCTCACTCAGATCCACAAGACTCCTCTTATGCTCCTTACTTATAATCATAACCTCGAACGGCCAAACAGCCCACCACGGACACACAACCAAGAAGCTCGCATTCTGGAACACAATGCGCTCTTTCTTCTCCAGCTCAATCTTAACATAATCTTGCAGCAGACTTCGGCCGTTATTCTCCCGGACATATTTCTGCTGCGATTCTAGCTCTTGCGCTGGCTCTTCAGGCGTACCAGTTGTCGTCCATATCTGTCCGTGAGGATGGGGATTCGAGCAGCCCATTGCGGCACCTTTGTTCTCGAAAATTTGCATCCATCGGTATTGTGCGTCTGGAGGGGGTATGTCGCCTTTGGGACCTGGCTGCTGGACCTTGGCGAGGGGAGAAGAGGGCGATATATGTGCGGCGTAGAGTTGGGTCCATGTTTGGATGACGGGTAGAATCTCGGCTGGTGTGAGATCTGCGAGGGTTTTGTTGTGTGTGGGTGAGAAGGTAAGGACATAGCATTTTCCTGTTACGGGGTCGGCGCGGAGAAGAAGATTTGAGAGATCTGCCGTTGTTAGGGATACCTTTAAAGGCGAATGCTGGTGTAAGCTTGCCCTTTGGATCTCCTTCGACTTTGTACTCTGCTTGCGATTCCTTGACTGCGCTGTAATCATTCACGAAGTAGAATGGTTTCTCATACTGAGGGTTGGTATCTCCTTGGGCGCGTTTATTACCGGGGCACAGATAACACTTGAAGCTCGGTCAGAAAGGTCTTTCATAGATAGAAAGGCGCATACCTCGGGATCGTAGTCTGGGAGGGTGACTTTGGAAGGCTCCTCCTTTTGACCTCTGTCGTACATTAGCTGGTGTACCTGGATGACGGAAAGTATGCACGACTTACTGCCATGGTCTCTTCGTTCGGTGGGGAGAAACAAGTAACCAACTACCCCGCAGAGGGTTGTACCTGCGGTGGGAAATATCGTCGAGAATCTGGTCAGGCATGATTAAACAGCTGCTTCTTTCCGACACTTTACAGCACTAAACTCAAGAAACAAAAGAAAGCTTAAGTTGCTCTAAAAGGAAGCCAAACCAAGAGTGGAGGGGTTTGGGAAGTTCGAGAAAATAAACAATCGAGGATCGCCAAATGGCGGGGTCTAATTAGTGACCTAGGTACCGACCTACCTTAGCCCACATCAAGCAAGCTTTTGGCGGGATTAGTCAGGAGGTGGCTCCAGGCCGGGTTGGGGTCCACTGAGATGTTCTCGAAGTCTTCATCAACAACCGCGCCAATCCCACTACTCACAACCAAATATCTTCCATTCGTCAGATGTTCATCATATATCGGGACTGCCTGGTTATAGCTACAGCTGCTTATTCGGTATGTCATCTCAACTCTGGGCCACTTGAAAGAGAGAGCTGCAGAAATGGTCTAAGCAACTCAATCTGAGAGATGTAGGAAGAATTTCGAGATCAAGCTTGGGAAAGTAAGTCCAACGCCGTTACATACCATGACTACAATCAACTCTCCGATCAAAGCACGGCATATGCGCTGGCATAGCTTACCGACGAATCGGTGATCTCTTCAACCTCACTGCTTCTCTCGTACCTCACAAACTTGAACTTCCCCTTTCCTTCTCCAGAGACCTTCCCCTCTTTCTCCAGAACTTCAAGAGCAGCCATCACAACACCGATCGGATGTCTCCCACAAATTGTATTCCTAGTCTCCTTCAAGTTGCCCAAGAACTCATCATGTTTGCCAGTCTCGATAGCATCCATGGCGAGCTTGTCAAGCCGTCCAATACTTTCATGTATCAAAGGGCTTGTAGGATCCTTGTCTCTCTTCTTCAACGAGTATCCACCACTCGAGTTCGCTGCTGCCGATGAAGGGGAGGCTGGGAGATAGTAGGTGTACTGAAACCTTAAACCCCAATGGCAGAAATCTGACGACACGACGAATACTGATGTGGGATCCGCAAGATATGGTGCTATTATCTTTCCATACGACTTCTCTGCTTCTACATCTGTGCTTCCAACGAGAATGGGCACGAGCGGAGGGTATTCTGAAACCGATTTGAAGGATTGAGAAAGTATCTTGTAGATGTATGGCAGGTGCATCTCGAGACTGTGTTCCGTCTCGTCGGTACTCGTACTCATTTTGTCGAACTTCCCGGTCTCTTGCAATTCTTTCGTAGTTGCTGTATCTACGACCAGATCTCCAAGAGGAGTGGCGTACTTGGTATGCTTCGATGTTGCGCAACCAGGGAGGTACAGAGCATGTGAAGGGCCGAGAAGGAAGATGCGTTTGGCATTCGAGAGATCAAGGGATTTGTATGCCCAAGCTGCGGCAGGACCAGAGTATGAATAGCCTGCATGTCTTCATAACTTTAGTACAAGAGATCAATGGTGATGCACAAGCTTACTCACGGCGCAATGATGATTCTTGCGCCTGATACTGGCAGCTGTTTCCCATCAATCGTGTCGGGAACTTGTGCAAGCCATTGATCGAGCTCATTCGAGAGTGTAGTACCTCTGGATGAATACCATGATCCGGCGTGGCTAGCTACCCTGGTGGTCATTTCGAAATTTACGACTGAAAGCTTTCAGCAGGAAGTTATGAAGTTATAGCGAGAGGAGATTGAATCGTAGTAAGATGACCGGCGTATACATACCTTAGAGGAGGGGTAAGGCTGAGGTGGACCCATGTGGCTGTATGGAGACAAGGCTGGAAAGCTAGGCACTCGCTTATCATGCACCATTTTCCAGGGGTTCGAGGAATTAAGGTTCTATAGTCATTTCCCAACATCAACCGGTTGTTCATTCTCGACTTATAAGTACATATCGGATGCCTAATTCTATCCGTGACTGTTTAAACTTATGCGGCTCCTCCTGTCTAAGTTCCGAACCAGGACTTTCAGAAATTCATTCTCAGAAGAAAGGAGATGTCGGACATTCTCCTCGTCACGTTGCCTGCTGGCGACCCGAACCTATAATGTTTGCAAGCTCACTCGGCGTTCCAATGTCTTTCTAACTTGAGAATAGGATGCTATAAATCTTCTCAACACCCTCCAAACCCCATATGAAGTTCTTAAAAAACGATGGGATGCCAACATCAGAATCGACGAGGGCTCCAACCAGGAGATTCGAAGATGTCTAGCGAGAATTGGGTATTCAGTATGTACCAAAGAATTCTCAAAAATTATAGATACTCGCTGAAGGACAAAGCAACGAGATCTGGATAAGCTCAACATAGTCCACGTAGCAGGAACCAAAGGTAAAGGCTCAACATGCGCCTACGTCGACTCCATACTATCACAATATCGAAAGTCCCATGACTTTCCACGCAACGTCGGACTCTTCACCTCTCCCCACCTAATCGCCGTTCGAGAGCGTATCCGCATAAACTCGGCCCCAATACCCGCCGATCTCTTCGCAAAATACTTTTTCGAAGTCTGGGATCGCCTCGAACTCGCCGCCTTAGAATCATTAGTCCCTTTTGAGAAACCCGTGTATTTCCGCTACTTAAACCTCATGTCTTACCACGTCTTCATTCAAGAGAAAGTCGATGCTGCGATCTATGAAGTGGGTGTTGGAGGTGAGTTCGACTCGACGAATATCGTGGACAATCCGGCCGTGACTGCTATTTCGACTTTGGGGATCGATCATACGTTTACACTGGGTGAGACGATTGACAAGATTGCGTGGCATAAGGCTGGCATTATGAAGAAAGATGTGCCGAATTTTACGGTGAGACAAGTGCCGGAGGCTATGGAGGTCATCGAGAGGAGAGCTGAGGAAAGGGGTGTTAAGAGTCTTGATGTTGTTGAGCTGGATAAGAGACTAGAGGAAGTAAAGATCAGACCAGATGCACCATTCCAAAAATCGAATGCTAGTCTGGCTATTGCTTTGACGGAAAGTGTACTGAAGAAGCTCGACGGATATCAACCAGATGAAAATGCTCTCCCGAAAGAATTCGTTGATGGACTCGAGCAAGTGGTTTGGCGAGGGCGATGCGAAAAGAAGCTTGATGGAGATGTCACATGGTATTTAGACGGTGCGCATACAGCCGACAGCATCAAAGTTGCGGCGAAGTGGTTTAGTGATGAATGTGCTCAGCAGTAAGCTTCTTTATCGTTGCCATATAAGTCAACTGACACGAATCTAGACGAGGAGCTCGAGTTCTCATTTTCAACCAACAAGGACATCGAGAATCGGTAGAGCTTTTGGAAGGGTTATACAACGCCATCAAGTCTCAAGGCTTGATCAATTTTGATCACGTCATCTTCTGTCCAACCGTGCCATTATCACAGGCCTCGAAGAAAGGTTGAAACCCTCTCTCGTCCAAACACGAGGACTGACTAACTTCTCTAGATCACGTCAACTTATCCACCGAAGCATCCGCCCTAGCTGGGCTCACAATGCAGAAGACATTCGCCGAAAAGTGGCGAGCACTCGATTCATCTTCATCTACCACCATTCATGTCCTGCCCAGTGTCGAGGATGCATTCGACGGTGTGCGAGACCTCAGCAAGCAGAATCAAGACTTGAAGGAGAAGGATAAGGGGCAGGTCCATACTCTCATCACTGGAAGCGTCCATCTGATCGGGCGAGCTCTGGGCATTCTAGAAGATGCAGATGCTTTATAAAACATGTTTAAATAACGACGAAATGTGAGAATCGCCAGTTTGCCTTCTCTTTTTCCGCTAGTATTAACAATACCGAGAACGAAACGTTATGGCCGAATCACTCCTACTAAAGATTGTGCGAGAATGCTTCACTTTCGAAAGAATGGGTCAGATACCTAAGAGCTATAGCACGCGACGACGATCGACATAACTTTGCAAGATTTCCAGATACTATTTCCATTTAGCGGCCATTAGGGCTGTAATTATCATAAAAAACACAGACAGACAGATTACATATGGAACGTCGCATGACATTGGATATCGATGAACCTCAGCACCATAAGATATTCAGCTCACCGGCTTCCTTGCCAACTATCACCATCATAAATACGCTTTACAAATGAGCCAGTCTGTCTCTGTCAGTGTACAGAAGGAGGCGAGAAGACGCTACCTAGTACAAGCTTTTTAGCGCTACATAAGGGACCTTCGTCAATTATAAGTCGAAATACAAAATTCTTGCACCTCTCTCTTCGAAATACCTTCCTTTTCTTGCACCGAAATAAGTGATCAGATTAAGCGAGGATGTCTTATTTTGTTTCGCTAAAGCCGGACGTCGAGTCAATCCTTCTCCTTTTGGGATATCTTTACAACTAGAACATGAAAAGACAAGTTTCACTGTTCACCTTGAGAAGTTTACGCAATTATACATTCACTCACCTTACTTGGCTTGGATTTACCTCAAGCGAGGATTCTACGATGTTTTGCTACCTTATGTTTGACAAGACCGCTTAATGGCGCTTTCTTCGAATATGAAAAGTGAAGGTTGCGTTGACTCCACAACCGCTCAAATCGTGCCATCTTCAATATCAACATGAAACTCTCCCTCATCACCTACAGCAAACATGTCTACCCCAATCCAGTAAGCTGCTCCCATCTATCGCCCTTCCACAGGATCGCAGACGCGTATAATCATGAATTCACATACCAAACCATGAAACAGATAAACCATCAAACTAACCAACTACACAAACAGAAAACGACACGTGCAAATGAAGCATATAAGGAGCTATCAGAAACCATACTCCGGCTGTGAGCGATGCTAGAGAATCGTAGAGAGGAGATCCCCGCTGAGATACTGGAGAAGGTAGTTTTACAGTTTGCGGTTTACGCTTTACTGAAGGTCCTTATATTGTGTGGTTTTGTGGTTCGCTTTACTGACTATGCGGGTGAGGTTGGTAGGTACACAACATGTTGGATACTGCGATTCCGACGTTTGGAGCGGCTATGTCTGGTATAGTGGATTGGAGAGGCAGAGAGAGATTGTGGAGACGCTGAGAGGGGATGTGGAGAAGCTGAGAAAAGGTGAGGAGAGGGAGAGGAGGGATGTGAGGACGGAGAGAGAGGATATAGAGAAGGAGAGAAAGTCAGTCGCGGTCCAGAGAGGATTCTACCAGGACTTCATCTCTCTGATAGAGTAGCCTGCTATAGTAGCAGCGCTACCCCCTTAAACACTTTCTAGACCTGAGGTTAATAAGGATAATCATGAGGTTCTAGGCTCAGAAGAAGCTATTATCCCGGCTTCTACTTCGAGCGTGTGGATAGGGTAGCGAAATTTGCAAACTTATAACCGGTCGAGCTAGGGTGATCTGAGCGAATGTAATAAGTCAAGTCCAGCACCCTCGAGTGAGGTCCTCTCCATGTCAAGAACTATAACTTCACCATCCTCATTAGTAGATGCAATCGTACGTGTACTGTACTAAACATCCCAATTTCGGTGTCTACAAACAAGCATTCAATTATATGGTATATCCAAGTCATTCTTCCAATCCATCGATGCAACAAACAGAATCGCTAATTTTCCTTCCCGCAGACCTCTTTATGCCCTCAAATATATTGAAAAGAGATAACTTCCATATGGTATCCTCTCAACCTTGCCCCCCTCCCCCATTATCTTCTCCTCCTCCATCAGACCTCCTAGATATCTACCGCCTCACATGCCCATTCCCTCGTCCACTCAACGCCAGTCTCCTCCCAATATTGCCAAAACAAACACAGCTACAAAAAAGCACACTCAGAATCCAGATGCCGCCCTCTATTGTCTCTCGCCCTACCCCTCCAATCCCAGATTCGTCTCCGAAGTTGCCTAGATATCTCGACGATGTTACATTTCTCGTGCTTCTGGAAAAGCTGGATGAGGTTGGGAAGGGCATCATGTCCGGGTTGGAGGTTGCGAGGAGGAGTGCGGTGCCGATTGCGCCGACGGAGGAGGAGAGGAGGAAGCCAGGGGTGGAGCGGTCGATGAGGTACCAGAGGACGGGGTTGACGAGGAAGAGTGTTAGGGAGGCTTGGAGGGTGGATGCCCATGGGAGTTTGCGCTGAGGTACTTGTTAGCCAATTGAAACTTAGATATAGGAAGGACGAGGTCCAGCGGTGTTGTAGAGGAGGTGGGAGTGGAAACACATACAATAGCGAAAGCAATCCCCACAAAGGCACCAACACTCCTCACCACCGGCGTCCAATCGGCCCCAAGAATACCACTCTCGGTGCCCTCTTCCTGACCCTCTGCCTCCCCGGAAAGAATTACATCCTCCCCAGCATCTGCAAACAACGTATCAATCCACGGCATCAAACTCCCGAGCAAAACTCCCGCCACGCCCCAAAACACAAGATATCTCCAATCATTCCTCGGCTTGATAATCCCCTCGACCTGGAACGGCGCAAGCTGTCTCTCATCATGCAGATGTTTTATCAATCCCCCATAACCCATTCCTATACCAAATAGCAATATGCTCCGCGTCCCTAAAGCCAACACACTAGAAATCACTGATTGTGGAGGCGGAAGATGTGCTTGTGATTTCGTCCTAGGACTAGATGGCGGGCTAGAAAGAGCCGATGTCTGTGGTGTCTGCGCACCGGATCCCCATGGTGTAGAAAGGAGATCTTCTACTGGATGGGATGAGGATGTGGGCGAGTATATGCCGAGGAGGGTGGAGGATGTGAGGTTGGCGAAGGATTGGGCTCGTGAGGGCGATTCGCAGGATGCCAGATGAGGAGAGTGTGGCTGATCTGGTGCGGAGTTTTGATTGAAGAGGGCGAAGGGACGGCGAGGTTGGGGACGGTGGATATGTGGTTGTGCCATCTTGGGAGTGTTCTGTGTTGCGAGGCTCGAGATTATTGACCTTTCTTGTGTTTGTATTCCTTCCTCAACACAATCCAGATGTCCTGGATGTGGAATGGTGGACTTTCAAGCCACAGCTATGCAGAAAATATTCTGGACTACGTTCTCTTCTCGAATTGAATGCGGTGCAACCTTCGATGAGCACGTATCCGTCGTTTCTTCTCAGCTGCAGCAATCGAAACTCTCTTGACGAAACCTTCGTATAGTCGTATAGTCGTTCGTGCTTCATACGCTACCGTTAACAGTCCCCAATCATTTACAGAGATTCCGAGTCAATTGATTGTCGAGAATATGTATCCAGGTAACTTCAGGTTAGAAGAAGAAGATGAAGCTATTCTGGGTATCCTTAAAGGAAAAGGCTGTAAGAGCGAGACGTAAGATGTAGGTAGGTGTTGGTGTTTCGTTCCAGTTCTTGAATGGCATCGAAAAGCACGATCCCCGCCCATCAGCTCTGGTGGGGACGCCAGGGGATCCATGTGGGAGTAACACAATTACAGTCCTCTCATTGGATGAGAAGACCAGTCAGCAGCTCTTCACATGTTTCTGCGTTTCTGCCATGCGAGGTGAGCCTTGGCCTAACCCATGAGACGTGTGAGGGATCGCCAGCGCTAGATGTGCTTTAGGATGGGTCTAGGTCTGTCCCTCTCGCCTCGTTTACGATTGTTTATTTTACACTCACTTTACTTGCTTAACTTATTTAACTTGTTTACTTGCACTCTAGTAGATGGACAACCTCAAAGGATCTCTCATCCCTTCCGAGGTGAAGATCGAGCTATGGTAAGACCGTCATGACGGACGGGATTACGAAGCATGTCTCGTTGAGAATGCGAGCTCGAAATCGCATGTGAAGCTGCATGTTTCACCCACCCGCACTTCCAACCACCATCCTGATGATCCTCTGCAGTAAGCCTAAGCCATAAGCCACGTTTCTCAGGCGAGTAGAAAGCACGAACCGTCAAAGTCGAGGCGTACAAGTAGTGTGGCCTGTGCGGGGTAGACGTGCTTGAAGATAGCTTGGAGATCCTTCACTCGAGCTTGCGTTAGTTAAGTCGACTTGTATATACTGTAACACAGTAAGAGTATATAGACTGTAACTGTGCTGATGTGCTTCGGCATCTCCGCCTTTGATAACCGAGCAGATGAAGAAGAGGAGATGGGATGTGATACCTACCTCCGTTTCGTCGATGTCAGAACACTAGGATATCGGCTTAGTAATCAAAAGGCGACAAAGAATCGCTAGAATGTCAGATGTTTCATTACATGATCTGTCCCAGCCGTTTCTTGCTATTCCCAATCCCTATCCCGTTGGATATAATACCGTAATATTCCACTTCACGCCTTACCAGTAACGCCATGAGCACATATGTTTTCTAGCTTGCCGTCTAACACTCATGTCTATGATGATATGCTCATCTCAAGTTTATTTTATTTCCGCCTTCACGGCCCACTCCTTCCACTCCGTATACTCCTCCCAAGCCAGACTCAGCGCCTTCCCCTGGAATCTCGTCCCCTTGAACCTCTCAACCTCCATCCACTTATCCTTCCGCCCATTCCACCCCGCCTTTCTCATCAAACTGACAATAGTCTCCTCCTTCGTCCAGCCCTGCTCCGTTGGTACATCCGGCAAATAACAACTATTGTACCTCCTCCCCTTAACATAAAAGCTTATCTTCAAACCATGCGTACCGAGATCCCAATCCATCTGATCGTCACAATCCTCGAAATTCGTAAGGAGGGTCACGGAGACTTCGAGAGAGGGAAGCTCGGACTTGGAGATGGGTGAGAAGCGTGTGTCTTGGAGAGCGGAGATCAGGGTGTAGGATTCGAGTCCTGATGAGAGTTCTTGGGCTTCGAATGTTCCGATGCAGCCGCGTAGAGAGCGGTGGGATGAGCCCGGGGAGACGGTATTCCAGGTTACGAAGAGAGGTGATTCGGATATGGTTGATGTTTCGGTGGAAGTTTGAGCGTCGCCTTTAAGACTTTTGGAATATGATGGCCATGTCTTCTTGATGCTGTCAAGTGACATGGGCTCGGTGCCTTCGAGGTTTGTTGTCAAGACCTCGAAGCAGTAAAGGCAGTGTTCTGTTGTAGCCATCGTTGGATTGCTGAAATATGTACGACAAGTCTCACGATTGAGGAGAAGACAATAGGTGACGTTGAAATGCTGAGTCTACATTACCTGAGTTGCTGGTTGGGGAAGAGGGGTCCATGGCGGGGTAGAGACGCTTACCACATTGGGAAGTGTAGCTTGATAAGCTGAAACTCACATCACAACAATTGTGAGTTATCATCACGTGTCAGTCAGCGCAGTCATGACTCCAAGGAAGCTCGAAGGTTTACATGTTCCCCCTTAATCCTTAATCTTGAGTGTTCTTTTTCTTCGTCTTTTATAGTCTTTCCTAAGTCGGACTCTCCATACTCAACCTTCATAGCCCTGAGAAGCGCTTACGTGATGTTATCCCTGAATCTCGTTTCAGAATCTGAATCCCAACTTCCACGTTAACATACATCAATGCCGCCATCAAAAATCATGATTCCAAGACTGGTATGGAGACAAGACAAAATATTACGGGCGATCGGGTAGATGAAGTATGAAGTATGAAGCCTTGGAAAGTTTGAACTTGGTCCAAGGCAAAGGCCTCGTCAGCTGTAACGCATGATTGATCTTCTCGGGATCAGTGCTTCCCATCTATTGATCTGCGGCTGGCCAACGAATCAGCACTGTTCCATTCTCGCTACACTCCTCCAACGCTCCACTCTTGCTGCAACACCTGTGGACCTCGTCTCAGCCTCGTCTCAAGATTTCTCGCCTCCAGAACATCAGCAATCAGCCCAGAGAGCCCAGAGAGCCCAGCTCCCTTCTTTCCGACATCATACAGCCAATCCCGTCTCGTGATTCAGGCTGTGAGGCTCGCGAAGGATCCGAGCCGCAAAACAAGCCTCTTCTCAAACAGAACCGGTCGCACTAACACCTGATCGGCCGAGATTCAAGCTTGATTTTAGACTGTCGCCGGCCCCGTCACCCCAGGCTTGCAACGCTGACAGCTCCATTATGGGATGGCAGGGTGAAGGAATCAAGACAATTTGACAGCCGTCTACTGTGCAGTAGACAGAAAGTCTGGCCTGCCTCCCGTGCGGCGAAAGTCAACTTGGCCAAGGGCCAGCCCCCTAGCACCCCTACATTTCATCTCCATTCGTACAAAGCAGGGGAGTTTCGTTCCCAGCTTGGCAATACAAATATCCTACCCATCCCCCTTCTCCATCTTCTTCTTTCCTTCTCTCCTCATCCTCTGTCTTCAACTCCATTCGAATCTTTTTCAATCTTCAAGAAAAACCGCTCCTTTACGTTTCCTCCATCTACTTCTTACATTCGTCTTTCTGCTAGCCAGTTCCTATACTTATCTTTTGTCGCCGGACGACCATTATCCTCACACTCCTTCAATCAATTCCCAAGTTTAAAGTCAATCCTACACACTACCGCAAATATGCAATTCACCATCGTTGCTCTTCTTTCCCTTGTGGCTGTTGCCTTTGCTGGTCCTATTGCCATGCCTCAGCGTCTTGATGGTTAGTCTGTCCTGCCGAGTCTGTTTGAGCATGGTGCTCCCGTCATTTCAGATTTACTACTCCAATTTGTATGAAGCACATGAACTAACATGCCAGATGTCGTGATCACGGCCCGTCAAGTCGATGCCGAAGCCGCCGCCATGTCCAACGCTGCCGGAGAGGTCATTGCCTTCGACTCCTCAGCCGTCTACAAGGGTAAGGTCTCTCTCGTCCTTTCTCCCTCGTTCTTCTCCTCACCTCCTTTCCTCCTCCTGTCCTCCTCCTCTCCTTACCCTCTTCCTCTTACCACACTAACCACCCACCTAGCCGCCACTGACGCCGGTATCTAAACGTACTTCATATACTACAACATCAAAGCAAAACCACAAAAAACAAACATGGCAAGACAACGAGAGATTGGGGGATATAGGAGATATGTAATTCACACAACCACAACAAACACCTTTTCTTGAATCTTTGAGAAATGGATTCGGAAATTCTTTGGAGAGATGGAGTTAGATGGGGGAACAAACCACGTTTTAGGACTTCTCTTTTTTTTCTTTTTGGAAGCAGATGCTCTAGGTTGAATAGAATTGACCTCTTCACTGCCGAATTCTGGAACTCCTCTTCGTGACCATGGATGGAGTGAAGTGAGATTTCAAATTCTGAAGGAAGTATTGACTTGTTGCCGCCCTTCGTATACAGGTAGTACAAAGGCAGACTCATTCCCTACCGACTAGCATTGACAGAATATTAAAATAGCACCCGGTATGGCACCTCGCTCACTCAGGACAGTGGTGCTCAATAAATTGAAATTCCACCAAAACAACCTCACTCACTCACTCACGCAATCTTCTATTCCTTCAGCCCCATCCAGCCATGCAACTTTCTGCAGTGCACTCTGCACGCTGCACTACTCCAGCATCTCTATACTATACTACTTGCTGATGAAAGATAAAACATGAACCTTAAAACCATCTGACAATTTAGCAATTCCAGTAAACAAACAAACCCAATTCAACACCCCGTAGGAAGACCAAGACCTTGATCTCTCTCTTATATACCGATCTCTCTTATATAAACCGTGAAGAAAATAACCTCACGTACCTTACTCCACCTTCCTCACCTTACAGACGCTTGACAATGCCAGAATCGAGGGGTAGTTGAGAAACCCCAAAAAATAAAACCAAAACCAAAAAACAACAAGCCAACGTACAAAGGGTCTCCATCTGACAAGGACAACATTGCCCTACTGATTCCAAGGAAAGATCCAGCCAGGCTCGAATAGTCGTTCCATCTTATTCTTAGCTAGCTTCCCCTCAAAGGAGAAGACGAGATCTTCTGTTGACAGTCATGCGTATGGTGTTGTTTACTTGTGCTTACTATAGTCTCGCCTGTTTGGGGTTCGAACGTCTTAACTCTTAGTGTCAACAGAGCTAGTCCCCCCTTTTCACCCTTGCCTCTTTGCCATGTCCCACGTTTTAAAGACCCATCATCATCCTAAGCACTTATGCTTACCATGACATACGGTCAGAAAATTGATTCACATTTGACAGACGGCATCAAAATCATCAACAAGCAAGCCATCTCCAGGAAGAACGGAGCTTCACATCCTTACCATACGATATCAAAACCAAAAGGAAGCAAGCAAAGCCGGCATGTTCAGGCACGACGACATCAATTGGCAGAAGAAAGTTGTATTTTCAATAGCCAATATCCTCGCAAATCATCGAGAAGCTCAGACGCCTATCTTGCAACTACATCAGCAGCATGCCCGTATCATATCAATCAATCGCAAGGAATTGTATGTCCATATGTCCGTCCACCATCCAGCCATAGCTAGCCAGCCAGCAAAAAGATCGGCGCATTGGAAAATCAGAGATCATCGCAGTAGAAGAACAAGAAGTGAAGATGGCTCTGGTCTATCGCTGAAGGACGAGGAAGACTTCATAGAGCTTGTATGATGTCCGAGGGACGTAACTAGAGGTCGTCGCCTCCGGTAGCTTCTTGACCCTTCTTGGCCTTCTTCTTGGGTTGTGGTGCGCCTTCCTTTTTGCAGTGTACGACTAGGCGAGTCCATGATTCCTCTTTGTCCCATTCGAAGCCGGCTAGGACTGGGGCCTCGAGTTCATCGTCTTCCTGTTGGTCGGGGTGGTTAGCCAATGCTCTGTTACTTCATTGTGCCCCTCTCTAGACCCTGCCATCGAATTGGCAGTGGGATTTTGAGGCGTACTCGATGACCACAGCAAGTCAGAAAGAGAAACGGGAACATACCTTCTTTCGGAATTGCTTGTAGATAGCATCTAACGCATCCTTGATAGTAACACCTCTCAGGTTCCGCGCAGTGACCTCAAGACCAAGTGGAAAGTGCAAGTCAATTCTCTTGACGGGTGGGGTGGTGAGAGGTTTCTTGAGCCAGCCTTTCTCGGGATCATCCAAGGTCATCGGGGATTTGTTGATACGCCTTTGCAAGTCAGCTTCCTCCTCTGCTTGAGTAGACATGCATTCGTGAATGCCAAGACCGCAGATGGGAGCATTGTATTACATCCCCTTCAGGTCAGGGCAAAATGAAGTAGATAACAGAGAGCGGATCACTCAGGGTAACCTACCAATTCAGCTTTTGTGTCTCTGGAGCAATTTCTAGCTCTGTTTTTGATTCCTCTGTATTGTTCTTGTCAGTGTTGCTCGACTCAGTGTATCCCGTTCGCTCAGTACTGCTGTCGATTGCTGCCATGAGCCGATGCCGAAATCAGCAACAAATGCTCCGGCCTCTGACATCCAGCTCGAGGCAGAAAGAGAGAGCCAATCACCTCCCAGCTCTTTCCGTCCATTATAGACATCAGGAGGAGGGACAGCAGATACTAGCCGCTAAGAAGCTCACTACTAGACTTGCAGGTGGAAAGAAAAGATCACGAAGCAGAGCTCACTTACCCAGATCTAAGATGTTGTAAACACCTGGCACACTGGAGCTCGCTCTCCGCTTCTCCTTAGGAGGGCTTGATGAGAGACCTTGTACGGCAGAATCGACCTTTGACAAGGGAGTGGGTGCTGCGTCAGTTGACATGGTTGCTATAGTTTCTTACGACCTTCGTTGATGAGATAGAAGGTTGATGGAATTGAGGATGAAGACAACTCGACTACAGGTAGATGAGTTGACTGGATGCTTTGTTTGGGTTGGAGTAGTGAAGTGATGGCTGTTTGACTGTGAAATGAGAGAAGAAGGGAATTGTGATTGCTTGATTGCTTGGATTGTGATGGATTGTGATGGTTGAAGATGTTGAAGAAGAGATTGAGATCAGTTACGATGGAAGAGAGGAAAGGAAGAGGAAGAGGAAGAGGAAGAGGAAGAGGGGTAGACAAGTGATTTGTATGCGGAGAGAGGGAGAGAGAGAGAGAGGAGAAAGCTTGGGTGGCCGGGCGAGCTGGTTTCACTCAATAGAGTGAGAGCGGGGTATTGCATTGCATTGCATACCTGAGGTTGGCATTGAAAGTCAGGTCTGCGTGTACCGTCCGTCAATCGAGTCAATCAGCTTGAAGCTTCAGCAGACGTATCGCGTGACTATTACCCACGAGGGACGAGGGAAGGAGCAAGGGACCTTGGATGATAGAGCACTAAGCTGTATCGGGTATCATTGCCCCACTTGGCTTGCTCGTTTGCTCTCCAAACCTGGGGAAGAGGGGCACGCTAGCAGACTAGCTGTCCTTCAATACCTAGGTAACCTCTATGTGCTGCATTGGGTAAGAGGTACCTACTGAGTCGAAGAGAAGGATGGGACGGACGGGATGTTCAATCTTGTGTCTTGTGTCTTGTGTCTATCTGTGTCAACATCGATGTTTTCAATTGTCTAGGTATGAATGCTACCTAGGTAAGAAGGAACGAATATTCTGGAGTGGTGTCAATCAAACATGACGCCATTCCTTGGGTGAGACTGACTGACAAAAGAAGAAATGCAAGGCAGACTTTAAGCTTCCGGACATCCCTTCCATGTCCTGACCAGCTGACGAAGTGAGGTGTCACCCACCGAATCGGTACGAGTAAGGTAGACCTTGACAGTCGTGAGGCGCCGTGTCATGTCATGTCAGGAACAGAATGATCCAGAGCGAATTGTCGACTTGTGGCTTTCATTGACTTCCGGATGGTACTGTATTAGGTAGTAAGTATACTGTATACCTATTAAGTACCTACTACCTGAAGCCTGAGAGCATACCTAGGTACCTAGGTAATGACTTGATTCCGCAGTTTGGTGGGGGTGG
>JACBAH010006913.1:0-17176 GCA_014282315.1 Neospermospora avenae | reverse complement strand
GGAATATGTAAGGAATATATTGCCCCCGAGATGAGGATGAAGCTAGATATTGGGCACGATTTCGCTTTCAAGATCCCAGCTCGGGCGATGGGCGAGAAGACTGCACTTTCATCTGGACAACTTCGAAATCTCACTTAAATGGTCCGGGAAAGGGACATAAATTAACGATTACGATTCGGCCTGAGCGAAAGTTTCCGGACCGAATTAACCAACAACAGATATTCCGAACTATTGACAATTTTCCCCGACCAGTTCAATACAGATTATGCCACCCGCCACCCGCCAACCTCGCCACCATCCAATCTCGATTTACGAAGGCATCCCGTCAATCTGCGCAGCCCCCTCCAAAGCAGGAACCCACTTAACACGCTCCTTCACAAACAGCTCTCCCTTAGGTGGGTTATCATCCGCCCACTTTGGATCGTCAAAGATACCAGTCTTGATGATGATTGCGCCTGGGAAAGATTCTCCGGTACGGAAGAGCGTCGTGCCGCAGTCGGGGCAGAAGTGAGAGGTTATCTTCTTGCCAGAGTCTGCTTGCTTGGTGATTTCTTTGGGCTTGCCTAGGGGAGAGGGTTAGCAAAGACGGGAAAGAGAGGATAGAGGAGGGGACGAAGAAAGGCGACACACCTTCGACTTTGAAGGTATCCTCAGGAACGACCAAGTTGTTGCTATAGGCGGCACCACCAATCTTGCGGCAGTCCAAGCAGTGACACAAGAGATGAGCGTTTGGCTCTCCCTCGAAGTTCACGCGTATCTACACGGTATCATTAGCATATGTTCCCAATCTAGAAATCTTATAGATTTCGAGAATTGTATGGTAAATGAATGATAATGGAGCAACCAATGGAGCAAGGAAAGGATGATGTGATATGTATGTGCGTACCTTATTACAGAAACAGCCACCTGCAGGCATCTTGACTGATTGGAAGATAAGAAAAAAATGGTAAATAGCTTGTAGTGTAATCCGTTGAGTAGTCTCGTGCAATTCAACACACCTTGACAGCTAACCCACCCTATATATACTTACTCCTCCCCCCTCTCCACTCCTCTCTTCCGATAGCCCTTTCCCCTCTAACAACCCCTCCTGGTCTCAAATCTAGCACCATCCAGTACCGAGGACCAGTATATTTGGAGGAACGTCATGTCTTCATCTGATTAACGACGAGCTAACATCAGATGCGGGGTGAAAGGGCGTCGGATCTAGGCCCTCCCGTGGGTGGTCCTTTATCCCGGGGTTTGATGTCCGATGATAACGCTTTCTATCAGACAAGCATCGTCTTGTGCCATCCTTTCTGATAACCATTGCGGAATTATTGCAGAGATGGGTAGTCAGAGCCAAGTTGTGTAGAGACGTGGGTATGTAATTGTTTTATGCAGACTAAACCAGAAGCGTGGATGGACAGGCAATCTTGGTCCTAAGCGTGGCTCCATCTTGTTCTCCTCATACGATGCTTGTTTTCTTTTCTCGAACTCGCTTTTTCATATTCCTTTCACGAAACCGAGTGTTTATGTCTTCATCAAGCTTGAACGTGGTGTACTTCCAGCTCAAGCATGAATCCATTCTTAAATCTCCTTCACGGACAGTGGGCAAACTGACCCTATATCATATGTCAGGGAGATTTGAGTATATCCTCCTACTAAGCCTTTCTGGAACTGGAAAGGATGGAAGATTCTCCGTTGTTGTTTCGTCTGTCGTTCTAGAGAACATTCCTTGCGATGTTGACTTTCGCTAAAGCTGAAACGAGAAGTTTCCCTGTCTTTTGCCTTTCTATTTATTCCACGTGAAGTACTTTGTTCCTTGCATGAATAAGTTACATTTGCTCTAGTGTCCGTAGATACTTCAACAGGCTACAATTTAAGTCTCAGGGTATTCTGTTCGTATGAAGAATAGTTGACGATATTCAGATACTCAAAATACATGTGTTTTGACACAAACTGAATCGCAGACCGAGCTTATCTCATCCCACGATGCTCTGATGATCAATTTACATTGAATATAAAATGAATACACAAGTACTACGAGAAGATTCTCTGGAATACCCATCGATTCGAAAATGTCTAATGACACCTCTTGCAGAAGGTGCTACCTTTATCCGCGATAGCGCGGATATCGTAGATATCACGGATACTTTGTATCCCCATAATTTGAGTTACCATGCCTACGCTGCGCAGCAACGATAAAGCTAGCTCAGATTGTGCATCATGCAGCCAGGAAACATCAAACAAAGATTATAGAGATCTCCATCGCGACCAGCGCAGGCTGAAGCTGGTGGAATGATAATATTGTAATCTATATATGTGCAAATTTGGAGCAAGATATAGAATATGGAAATTACAAGTCTAGGATACTATTGCAATGCCCACATTTTTCTTATTATCGATTGTGACTGTTAGTGACGTAGAGCGACTGAAAGGTCTACTAGGTACTTGAAACAATTCTACTCATTATTCAATGTAACTTTTCATTACTTCCTCAAAATCTCAACGGAAGTCCTACCTATCTGAATCAACAACCCTTCATCAATCACAAATTCCAATCCTAATTCTTAGCTCAAGAATTTTCACTTGGCTTTCATGTTGGGGTTGTTAAAGGCACGCTGGATGGAGCAAAAGACAGCCAGGCAGCATCGCGACTTCCCTTCGCTTCCTGCTACCGTAAGCGAGCTTCAACCTGATTCGTCGATTCCGGCCCCTGCCTCGAGAAAACAAACAGATCGGACACCTGCAGATAGCAAACAGAATTCCTGGAACGACCCCGCGCTCTCAATCTCGACCCCAAGGTGTTAATCATTTTGTCGCAATCGCCGTTCCACGAGATCAAGTTCCACAACTTCTGACTTCACTTTCAGACGAGACTACCACAGGGATCTCGTCCAAACTTCAGTTTCCTGTTCCACAAATCGCTCGCTACCGACCTACCGGCGCTAGGAATATCAAGCTCTGCATACTATACCGTGCACCTTGGATATACTAGGCTGAACGGTAGTTGCAGCAAGTTGAGGAGCAGTAGATTGCAATAGCAATGGCGCCTCCACAGGCTCCACCACAGCAGCATATTGTGGGATCAAAGAGCATCGAGGTAAGTACTCCTTCGGGCGACAGATCCAGCTCGTCTGTTTACATCATCTCTGCCTCATCACACTACACGTGATACTCAAGCAAAGTAAATTTCGATGAATATTCGCACCTGTGCCTCTCTCCTACCCAGGCCACTGCACAAATTCCAGACATCGAGCAATTTCTAATGACCAAACAGAATAAAAATTTGTCCTCTATTCTCTCTCAGGCTATCTTCCTCCCTTTCTCCGGGTTCCGTCCCCCTCCCTTGAGTTCCGAGACACCTCTTTCGCAAATCCAAAGAATACAGAAAGTCATCGACAATGTCGAACATCAGCAAAGTTCAGTTAGAGGGAAAAAAATGGATCTGATTGGAAGATTGGCAGGTAAGATGGTTGGAGAGACCGAGCAGGAGCTGACTGATATTGGAGAGGCGGTTATGGAACTAGGAATCTTCGAGGAGGACGAGGCGCCGGGCATGGTGGAAGCTAGGAAGGAGAAGAGGAGGGAGGCGCATGCGCTGGTCAAGTTTATGCAGAAGCCCGCCAGGAGGCGTGCTCAACCTGAGGAATTTACGAGAATGGTCAGAGCCGGAATCGGCAAGACAAATTCTCAGAGCAGTGAAATTCCCAGTCGGAAACGTTTGGTATCCGGCGAGTTCAAGATCGATGCCACGGACGTCGATGCCACGGACGTCGATACCGAGGCCAAGCCACGCCTTCCACTCACTATTCGCAAAGAGATTTCAACCGATCTACGATCTCTCGTCATGGAGGGCACGGAGCAGCTCGAAGCCTACGACAGACGTTCCTTATCGACGCTCAATTACTACAAGGCAGCTCTTGCACGCCATGCTTCAAGACCTGATTCATTTCCTGCGCCAGTTGCTCACATATCAGTATTTGACACTACAGAGACCATACCACACTCACAAGCAGCTTCGCCTATACATCGGGCTTCAATGGCGGATGCCTCATCTCCGTCTCCTATCAGAAAGGGATCAATACTGAAGAGCACATCCTCTCCATCTCCCGTTAAGAAAGGGTCGATATTGAAGAGTAAAGATACCACACCACAACGGGCCCCAATTGTACCACTCGTCTCAAGAGACTCTCCATCGACCCCTAAGAAAGTCAGATTCGCATCTGAAACAACAAATGACTCCATAGATTGGACAACTCCACCGCCAAGAGCTACAACGGTCCCCTTATCTTCTGTTTCTTCATCATCAGTGTCAATCGATTGGTCAACGCCACCACCGCGAGCAGCAACTGACCCAATCGATTTTGCTTCTATCTCCCCTTTCTTCAAGGAGAGGGGGGTCCCTAGTCTTAGATCCCCTAAGTCTAGGTCTCCTAAGATTCCCAAGTCTCCGAAAGATGGCGTGTTAAGGAGAACAAGCACTGGTATGCCAATTGCCGGATCATCCACTCTGGAGCCGGTTAGGAAGAAGGAGACAATTGAACAGTTGGCCAGACGGTAGATATATTGGAGTGAGGTTCCGGTTCTGTGATGGTTTGTTATGACTTATTAATTTGTTACTTTTACTTGGCGCATGTATGGTCGAGATGAAACGGCATGGCATGGCGTTGTATGGAGCTGAGGGTACATGGTACTGTAACGATACGCGGATAGGCTTTGTCTTTGGTCTTGACCTTGAAAGTTATGATTGCCTTGCTTATCTGGTCTGCTTGCTATCTTTGCAAGGAAATGCAGAAGGCTTGGTTATATAGTTGGCATTAGAAGAATTGCCGCCTGCATCAGCACTTCCCCACATGATCTTCTCACTCCAATTTCTTTTACCATATGATGTGAGATCCAACTCATGTAGGACTTGACAGAAGTATATAGCAGCCAAGAGGAAGCATTTACTAAACTTGAAGTCTTTCAGAAGCATGAGCTTCATTGATTTACAAAAGTCGAACAGATCATGTAAGCAACGTAACTCTAAGCCGGACACTCGAAGACGAAGGCAAGGTAAAGCGGTATGGGAGGACTATAGGAGAAGAAAAGGTCAAACCAGGATCTATACAGAATAACATAGTTGTGTAAGATTAGACACGGATATCTTCTGAGAAAGTGCATTCCATACCCGTTCTTCCCGACAGATACTGGAGCGAGAACGGCAAGATCTCTTCCCCATTGTAGAAGTTTCCCAAAAGATGTTTGATATTTGTGAGTTATGGAATGCAAGATTACAGTTGCTTCAGCAATTTCTGACAAGAATCAGAAACGCACGCCAGGGTTCAAAGCTTACCTCCTCTTTCAACATCCACGAAAGACTGATAAATGGAAGCTCACTCTAAAGATTATCTGGTTTCTGCATCTTTCTCGAAGACTGCTTAATTGCTAATCTGAATAACAAGTACTCTGTTCGGGGCCATCGTGCGACTTCCTTCCGAAAGTATCCTTCGATTGTTCGAACCGTGGTTCTAGGCTCTTGACTCAAATCAGCATCATCAGCACTGCTTCTCGAAACTATTCTGAAAGGGTTATACAATATCCCAGTACTATTTCCGACATTCTTTACCCAATATGAATCCTTACTCTTCCACATCAAACACCTATTTCTGCCTGCCTCTTGAATATCACCGCTAATTACACCCGCCTCGCCGACCTCAACTCAACCACAATCCAGAGATGTGCCCAAGAGCCTTCCAAGCGCGCAAATGCATCATTGATGGATCCACTCGTCGCGTGATTTGTCGCGGTGATTGCCCTCGCGTGCTGGCTCGCAATAATTTTCACTCGTTGTGTTATCTGCCGCCTTTATATGACGCCATTTCATCCACCCCACCGCGCCGTTGAGGAAGAATATATACGATGGGACAGTGCGTATCCCAGTGCATACCAGAAAGTTGGTCAAGAAAATGTATAATTTCATGTAGATGTGAGCTATAGTAAAGATGAAGATGCAAAGAGGAGGACGATTATAGTGGTGGAGGACATGAAAAGTGAGCCGAAGTTGGGTGGCAGGAAGTTGCGGGGTATTCATAGACGCTTTCATGGACTTAAAGCTAAGTTTGTTGCTTCGAATCTCGATTGTGTTGTTGAGGGGCAGGTCAGTGAGCAGAGCACGAGCGTGATGGAATTGGTTGAGACGAGTGTGATTCGGAGTGCGGATGTTGAGCAATCAGAGGATTTCGCAGATGCGAGCGTAGGTGGCAAGAAAGAGTCGTCTCGTCTTCTTCGTCGAGAATCTATGTAAGGGCCTTGTTGAGAGGGAAAAGGCGGAGGGAAGTGATTTAGAGCAAGGGAAAGTAGGTACGGCTCCACCTCCGTGTGACCAGGAGAAGTAACAGAACCTTGACTGATGCTATATCTACGATTCGGTAGCTTTAGAAGTTTACTAAACCTCGAATGGATCGAAATGATAAAAGACAATCTGTAGATTTTGTGTATATGTACCGTGTGGTTTTATGAAGATAATGGGAATTAAGTTGTTACAAGAATAAAACAAGCTATAATCATTCTTAGTAAGGTCTAACTAACCTCCAGCACATTCAAGCGAATTTGAAATGTAACGGATATACCTGGTCTATTTTATTGAAAATTTGAAAGCACCGCTAGCTATCCCATTCCGTTGCTCCCGCTTCCGAAAACCCCCCAAATAGCAAGATATTCCACATCTAACGTAAAGGCATAATCCATTCGTCCTTATTAACGCATCCACATACCTTATCATCTCTACACTCTCTCCAAAGCTCCTCAATCCTGGACTTCATTTCTGGCGTGGTGATAGTCTGATCGTATACCAAGGTAGGGTAGCACCACTCCTGACCCCTCCCACCACAAACAGACTTCCCCTCCGCATGAACTTCGTCCTTACGTATCTTCACCTGATACGAAGGACTCACTCCAAATCGATCAATCTTGATGCAGCAATCAGCACAAAGCCGAGCGCTAGTACTCTCGGTCATCTTCATCGCGTTGTACATAATCAAATGTTGCGCTGATCTCTTATTCCCAGCTTTCGTATCTCTAAGCCTGTCCCACTCCACCACCTCGGGCTCAGAGATCAAGTAGACGGTCTTGACGTTCTTGAAAAAGTAGAGGATGCAAGCCAGATAGTTCTCGTACGAACCAATCGACTCTGTCAAGACAACGTGACCTAAGGCTAGCTTCTCAACTTTAGCGAGCTCGTCCTGACACATGTACGGCAAGACGTCTTGGACGAGAGATTCTGCTGTTGGTACTGCAGTGTGCTTATCGAGGTATAAGGTATCGGTCTTGAAATTGAAGTAAGTCTGGGCCATCGAGCCAAGGGAAGAAAAGCTCCTGGTATAAATCTTCGAAGCGACATTATAAGATTCTCGGCAAGCGAGGAGGAGAGCTGGAACAGGAGTGTCGGTAGCAAATCCCATCGCATGATGATTCCAAGGTCGTCCTCGGATACGGTCCATCTGGTTGTAATACTTCTTGTGTCTAGTTTGGCTCTTAGAAAAGCGGCTATAATGATGTCCGGGAATTTTGCCGCAACATTCATCAGCTATATGCCTGTTGGAGGAGACGTTTTCGACAGCACGATAACATTCCGAAATATGCCGTTGCCTCAGATGAACAACTTGAGGCTCAATTAATTCCTCCCAAATCAAAAGACGAATTTCGAAGGGAAGATCAGAAAATCTTAAAAATGACTGTTCCATTTTCGAAGTCTCCAGAACCAGCTTAGTCTGACCAACCGTCGAGTAGGGTAAGTGAGGTGCAAGCATATTGAGATTGAGCCCGGAAAATTTTGGCAGAAAAAGAAAATGTACAAATGAGAAATAACGGCGGTGAGAATCTTATCTTACGAAACGTGTATAGCCGTAATTTGCTGACTGATTTCAAGAGATTTTCTCACTGGACGCCCCTTGCTTTGATGGTTGGCACGGGCCACGTGATAATGGGGGCCTGTAAGAACATCCCGCTCACTTGTATGATCTTGTTTGATGGCAGTGCTTCTGACCTCTGATGATCAAGTTTGTTCGAGAGGCAAAGAGCTAGTCAACGTGCAGAGACTTCTGAAAATCCACTCTTATCGTGGAGGATCGGTCCGAAACTCTCGAGTCAGGAACTAGCGCTGATTGTGATAATTGAAAGCTCGCTAAAAGACAATGTTAATCTCAAGTGATTTCGCTACAAAATCAATAAGGGTAACTAGTAGACGGCAATGTTAGCTAATCTCGCTACGACATTGACAACGCTGATCTGGGAATGCTAGGAGACCAGATTCTCTGACAATCGTAGGAATTCTTAATCATTGAAGAGCATCCCCACGCATCCCAATCCCGCACCGCTAAGGACTGCCAACGAACCACCATATATTGCATAAGTCCATTGGTCCAGACATTGGCCCTTTACAAATTGACCGAGATTCGGTAGTCTTCTTGAGTGTTTCAAGTTTGAGTCCCTTTGTTGTGGTCGTGAGGATTCTGTATTCGATCTGTGGAATGTCGAGTCTGAGATCAGACATGGCTCTCTCAAAGAGAGGATCCTCGAAAAACTCGACAAATGCAGCCGGCGGCGTGTTTGACTTAGGGGCTCTATTGTACGCGGCAAGATCCTGTTTGCAGCGTCTTCGTCTCCTATCGATGCAATCGATGAGTGAAAGCTTTCCGAATGCACAGTGTTCGCAGACTATCGACACGTTTGCAAGATCCTTGACACTACCGAATCTAGAGAGTATAGTGGGCAAGTATTCTTCCGCTCCGTAGTCCCACCAGTCGTTTTCATGAAAAAATATGACACCAAATGACAGAGCCAGATTTTGTACTTTTGCGAGCTCGCTAGGCTGCAAGAATGCCAAGATACCTTCATTGACGTGTGATGTTCTATTATCGTACCCGCCGAACTCCTTGTCTGGGCGCCAGGAAATTGTGTTGATGAAAAGAGTATCGAGTCCGAAGCAAAATGGTATTTGAGGAATCGTGCCGAAAGCAGAGAAGCTATATGAGTAGTGTTTCAAGCCGACATCTCTCGACTCGTGGCATGCGAAAAGAATAGCTGGGGCATGTTCTTCAGTGTCAAAGCCTACGTAAGGCCGACTTTCTGTCAGGCTGCGGCCATTCCTCTGACTGTGAATGTGAATCCGCGCATAGTTTTCGCCGTCGCTATCGTAAGTTATGTATACGCAACCACATTTGTGACGTCCCCAATCAAGACGACTTGGGGCCAGCGGCAATTCCTCGTCTGCTTCCTTGACATAGACATGCATGCATTCCCGCATATGCCGAAGCCTGATGTGGATGACCCGCGGACAGATCGTGGCTTCCCATCTAAAGAAGATTGAAGTTTCAGTAATACGCCTCGATGGAGACATAAGATTTCCAAAAAGAAACCCGGATCTCCTCAGATGCTAAACAAAAGTCCTGAGATGGAGGGACGACATTGCTAAAGAGGGGAGTAGGCTTCCTCTAATACATACACAAGCATTCGAAGTTCCAAGGGAAGCCGCCGGAATTGAGGAAATTGGGTGCTTTGTGACACTGAAGCCATCGTAACTAAAAGTGTGGATCGAGCAGACCAAGATGCGGGTGACTTTCGGCAGCGCGAGAGTCAAGGATGGTGGGTAAGCTATCCTAATCTTTGTTAAGAATATTTGTGGTGATATGCGTTGATTGTGATCCTGAAGAATATACTGATGGAGCTCAAAGTCAAATGGAGAATGGGAAGAGGTTGAGGTTCGAACTTGCTTCTGGGGAAAGCGCAACTCACAAGCGACTTCCAAACGTGCTATTGCCCAAGCGACTCCAACAACCACGCAGGAGAATACGAACGAGATAAACCCTATGGTTTTAACTTGACTGTCTAGTCGAGCTTCTCGAGGCTCATAAATCAAAAATTGGAGGCTCATCTTCCTGCCGTTGACTCAGACGATCCGAGTCTAGTCAAGTCCATCTTCGGATGAGAAGTGGCCATGAATATTCGGAAGCCCAATTCGATCATAAAGTCATCAAATAAGCTCATGACATTGGCTGAAGTCATCTCTCAAAGTCAAAAAGTATCTTAAGATATCGGCCGAAGTCATCTGTAAGAGTCGCATAATTCCTTGATGACTATGAAGATCTGATTTGGTGAATTCATCAGCCACGAATCGCTTGTCCAGAGACGAAATTGGCTGATCTTGTTCGCTCAAGGTCATCTTTATAGTATATCATCAAGGTCATCAATCAAAACGGTACACCGATGACTAAAAAGGGTTCCACTACTCAATGGAGTCGATTCCTGCAAGCCAGGCTGCATCTGGAAGCCTTGTATTGAGAAGTTCAAGATCGACACACTCATTCAATTGGCCTCAAAATCGGGCTCATGTTGACGGTCATCAATTACGCGCACGCCAGAAAAGCTTTCTTCGAAGAAGGGAATATCCTGTCTCATTCTGAAGCATATAAGCATCGTGCACACGGTTTCACGTACAAACAGACTTTTCACTACTATGTCGCTGCTTTAAATTACAAGCAATGGTGGCGGAATATCATGGCAGGTTATGTTCATCTCCGCTGGAGCTTGAAGTCATTTGCCGATCCAAAGTCACCAGCATAAGACCAGACATACACATGTGTGGCACTCAGAGTCATGCAAAGCTCATGGGCCGTTATTGAAGCAGATCTTAGAAATCCAAACCCAGTGTAGAACTTTCCTTGGACGATGGGTGGGTACTATAACTCGATTGCTCACTTCCCAGGAGATACCTTGACAGCAAGCAGATTAAAGCGGCCTCGTTGACTCCAGCTGCATGAGTATTTTCATGAGCATCGGTGTTGGTATGGTCGTAAAAAGATGGGATTGGATGGGATGGGAAAACAAATCCAGTAGGCAGTGCCAAGGTCGGATGTCAAAAGACACGACGTGTCCTTCAAACGGAAGCAAGGGAGTACCAGTCAAGCCAGCGTATTCATGATGGGAAGCTTCAGCTGTAACATAGAAATATTCATCCCAGGGTTTCTGGGTTGAAAAGCAGAAGACTCGCCAGAATTATACAGGCGGCATCGAATTTAGAGTTTGCCGTAGATTGTGGGGGTCTGGACCGTCGACTTCGAGAACCGAGGAGAAGCGGTCTCCAATGTGCGACCTAATGAACTTACAAGCTTGTGTGAACGACAAGCATCATTTGTTGTCTTGAAACGTAACGAGGAAGCCACATCGAAAGATATTCGCAAAGCTTGCTTGATTATGTTGAGAGGTCTTTCTTTTGGGTCGCAAGCCAAATTTCGAGGCAGAAGTACTTTTGGATTCTCGACTCTCCGTGTCGTCCTGATCATTTCTTATCAGATGGCGCGAGCCCGACCTGATCTGCTTTAGGGATCTCATGCTACAGTACAGTAGTGTGGAGATCTTCCGTCATCTGACCGCGCTAGAGCTTCGGATGGAATGCTTGCTGGTCCAAACTGCCGAACAGCGAATAAGATGTCGCCTAAGGCGGATGTGAAGTTGATCCGCAGGATTTTAAAGTCCTGGATGAACTTTCATTCATCTTGATGTGACCCTTGGAAAGCTTTGACTGGTCCAACTATGGTCGGTGAGTAAATGGCGCCAGTTGTACACCTTTCTTTAGCGCAGGTCTCTTGGACAGGACAAATTCAATCTCCTTTTGGGAGCAAAATATGGTATAAATCTTTTGCACAGAAGCTTCGCAGTTGTTTCTATTGTCTTTTCCTCGTACTGTATCAAAAATAGTAAGATGTTGCTCTTACATTTGGTTTTCATCAACGCCCTTTTTGCTTTGGCGATTACGGCTAGCGCTATAGACTGTATCGAAGGAATCATTGTAGCTACTAGCCAATTCACATTCAATGCGACAGACACTTACTACAGCAATCTCTGCCACGGAGACCTTTACTTGACCTCGGTCTACGCGGCGGCAAAGGTATACTGTACGCCAGAAGAAATCGTGGCAGGCTTAGCAGTTATTGGCAAGAGTTGCCGCGAATATGGATTTATGGTGTTAACTCCATATGAGGAATTTGCGCCAAAACTCACCGAGGCATTCATCAGCAGTCTACCAGTTGTCAACTTCGAAGATATTGCGATAGAACCGAAAAGAAATACATCTGTCTTCTTGTCCGAGTCTCTTTTCAAGACAGCCGAGGAAACTTATGTAAGTTGTGGTCTTGCCACTTGCTCCCCCGTTGGTACAAATGGCTAATTTGTATTCGAAGTCGGTGTTTGCTCAATCTATGGTCATCGATAAACGTTATGGGTGAGCCATCTTTTTTGTAGCGACTGATAGTGTATCGTTGGCCGGACTCAATTCTTGTACTGGTTTCAGGAGATGTTGTACGGGCTTTATGATACTCTGTGTTTGAGGTAACCTCACGTTATAGACTTTTTGGAGATTATTGTTCGTTGAAGGATTTCTTTCGTGGCTACAACGGGGTCCAATCCGCTAACATGCACATCAGATGGGGTGTTTATGGATTCTGGGGAGGTGTACTATTAATCGGAATTGTCACTCGATTCGTCAAGTTTCTCGTTTATGAGACACAACGGAACCATTCTATTGATGCTCCAGCCAACGAATCGTCTTCCTCTTCAGCCGCATACACAACAGCTCAGAAAATCTGGGGATGGTCGCAGGCCAAAATGATCTTTCCACCACTCTTCGGGACACACCATCGACGCTCGCTTGGGGGCTTCACTATCCCAACTCGGATACAAAGCTTTGTGGTCCTTGCTTACTGGGCATGGTCTATCATAATATGCGCTGTCACTTACAACATCTTTTATCCGAATCTTTAGTAAGTTCTCCAGTGGCTTCCCAAGTGTCCACCTTCCATGTGCTAAGCTGTCGAACTAAATTTGTAGCTACACAAAAGAAATTCAGGCATGGCGCTATATCTCCGACCGGACAGCCGTTATGTCTTATGCGAACTTGCCTGTGATGTGGATGTTCTCTGGTCGTAACAATGTGTTCTTGTGGGCTACCGGTTGGGAATTCTCTACTTTCAATCTGTTCCATCGACACGTCGCAAGGATTGCCACGCTTCAGGCCTTCATCCATTCCGTTGCTTGGACTGTCATCGAATTGAAATGTGAGTAATTATGCCCCTCGTGAGCGTTAGGGTTATGCTAATCTTGACTGATTTTAGCGGGCAAGGCTGCTTATGCGAAAGATTGGACACGAGAGTATTGGTACATGGGAGGACTAGTAAATACACATTCGCGGTCATGACCAGAGAAAAGCTGACCTGGGCAGGCGATGATCACGATGGGCCTAATTGTCGGGACATCTACCATCTTTCTCCGCCGCAAAGCTTACGAAATCTTCCTGTTCCTTCACATCACCTTGGCCATCATCACTATCGTCGGCCTGTTCTAGTGCGTTCACTTCACAATTGATGAGTATGACGAACTTTCACTGACTCCGTTCTAGCCACACGAAGTTCTTGGTCGGCGAATACGAGCCATATTTGTGGCCTTTGGTAGCGATTTGGTGTTTCGATCGCTTTGTCAGAATTGTCAGACAAGTGTATTGCAATTTCCGCGTCAAGTCTGCAAAGCTGTCTACAACAACAAGCACCGTCGAGTATATTGAAGAAGCCAACTTACTGATCATATCGGCGAATCTGGGTACCTCGTCTCTGAAGCCGAAACCTAATCAGCACTACTTTTTGTACCAGCCTCTTAAGTGGCGTGGGTGGGAGAATCATCCTTTCACAGCGGCCAGCTGGATGAACGTATCTGCAAAAGGACTGGCATCAAATACTAGTCAGAGCAGCACACCTTCGAGTCCTCATCTATTGGGGAAGGAAGCGAATGACATCGCCATCGCACCACTATCGCATCCTACTCGAAGCTTAGACACGACTGCCACTGGCCGTGTGAGATTGACATTCTATGTTCGCCCATCAACACCATCAAGCAACTCTTTCACCAATCACTTGCGCAAAATGTGTCTTGCTGAAACTTCGAGGCAAGCAATTCCCACGAGATTGCTTCTTGAGGGCCCGTACGGGAGTCACGAGTCACTCAACAATTTTGACAACAGTAAGTCATTTCTTATGCCCTCCCAATATCTACCCCAATTCGACATGTTCTTAGCATGTGAAATATGAATGCTGACTCGGATTCTTCGCAGTCCTCTTAATCACGGGGGGCACCGGTATCTCAGCAGCACTACCTTATCTCAAATCTTTCCTTCAACCCCTGACCGTTGGCAAGAGACCAACGAACGTTCAATTTACATGGGCAACAAAACAAGCACGCATGGTTCAAGAGATTTTTAATCGTGAGCTCGCGACTCTTCCGACGTCTCCCAATGTACAAGTCAACACATTCATAACCGGTCAGGATGCAACCACCAAGTCACATATCACGAGTAGCTCTGGTGAAGATGAAAAGGCAGCGCTGAAAAACATGATGTCCCTCGGCATCAGATACGGACGACCCGATCTCAACAGCATGATCGAGAGAATGGCGGAAGAGAAGGGCAACGAGTCGATGGCTGTCTTTGTTTGTGGGCCAGCTGGTATGGCTGATCAGGCACGAGGTGCTGTTACCGGATGCCTGAACAGAGGGGTGCGCAGGATGGAGTTGATTGAGGAAGTCTTCGGTTGGTAAACATTCCCCTCTGGAACCTCCTGTCGCACGTTTCTCATACCGGCTATATTGCAATCCGCCGCATCGCATCATCGTCAAAAGTCTGTGATAATACACGTGATCGCCAAACTCTGAGATCGCATTCTGGTATCTGCGGTTTGATCCTGTAGGCTCAAGAGCCAGAGGACACGGATGTTGAGTTTCTCGCTTAATACGGGGCTAGAGCAAGGGATCCCCAGATTACCTTTGTCTCAGGGGCTATGACCACACTTTGTTTGTGAAACAAGCTTGTCTTCATCTAATTATATACCTAAAGATTATATGCGAGAACGTCAGGTGACAGAAAATCAGTCTGTGAAGATATATACAAGATTTAAAGATATTGAAAGATGATAATCTGCTAATGAGACTGTGAAATCTGCTCTGATTACATTTAGGAGTATCTTGGCTAATTTCGCGTCCTTTTGGTGCCCGCTTGGCACCGTCCTTGAGTCTTGAGGTCATCCCAAGCTTGTCTCAAAGAACGTTAACTTCCCGTATCCATAAAGCGAGTGGAATAGAGAGCAGGCAACCCCCCCTACGAATGTCTTCTTGTCAGATGCATATAATGCGAGATAATAACATTTTGGATATCAAGGCTGTCGTTGGGGAGGACTTCGGAACTGCCAGCATTCTGAAAAACAAGTAGTCGGAATGATGCACCCAGAGTTTCTGGTCCGATTAGGATCGAGTCAGAGGTAATTTGTGCCAAGAGAAGTTGATGTGTGCAGATAAAGGACAAGTCATCCAGAAAAAAGGTGGATGGAGTGTATCAAAAGCTTAGTTGAGCAGGACGTCATTTGCACTTGATAATTTGCAAATTCAAGTATGATTTTATCCTTCGTGGTCACTGCGATAGTTTGTTCGGTGGTTTCGTCGCCAGAACACGCTTCAAGCTCGCGAAGTAAGATCGGAATGTTTTGCAGAAGTAGATTTGTTTGCGTTCATTGGAAAGTATCTACCAAACACACGAACTCCGGTTTCCCCCTAATGAACCGTTACTGGTACGGCACCGGTCGATGGTTGTAAAAATTGGCCAACTTTTCTAATCTCATTTTCATAATTACCGAGGAATTGTGCAATTAAGTTCCCTTTGATAACTAAGAGCCCTCGTTCAACTATCAAACATGCCATCCAAATGAACATGCAAGAATATTATTCAAGCCCTCTTGGTAATCTTGGAACAATGCACACAAAGGGTTCTAGATCAAGGGTCCTGCACGACAAGGTCTTCAGAGACTTCTCGGATTGCAGATTTCCATTCCTTGGCAACAGATTGCGGCCTCGAAGTCTTGGTGTAGACCTCGGGGTCCTATTGGCAGTGGCAAGCATTTAAATTCCTACCTATTTTTTCGAAAATCAGAAAGTGCTGTGAAGAAAGTCACGCTAGACGCCAAGACGAGGAGGCGCGATGTTTCAACCCGCGTTTCTGATAACCGAGCCGAACGACAAAACACCAGCCGTTTTCTGGCACCGCAAGATTGCACTGCTTGGGCCTATTTCGTTGTTTCTGAGTACCGCGATTGGTAAGACCAAGGAGAATTTGTCGGACCTTTGTTCCGTCTGATGAACTGGTCGAGTTTGAGTATGTGGCAGTCATGGTTCCCCCATCTCATTGCTCGTTAATGAAGGGATGGCTCGACGTTGAACTGTAGCTGGGCAAGGATCGCTCAAGTGGTCGAACGATGCGTCGATATGGTGCGGATCTTTTGAGATACTTTGCGGGAGATCTGTGCTGGGTGATTTGAGGTTAATCCTCTGCCTACCCACTTGCTTGCTTCGCTTTGCTTTTGCATCCCATCTCAAGTTCGTGCTCATCCGTCGTCGTTCAGCTTCGCAGTATTTGCCTCTTTCAATGTCAACGACACGGGCAGCTGGCTGTCAAGATGTTTTCTTTCTTTCGTAATTGTCTTTTTGTAATCATCTTAACTTCACTCGTACAGTCAGCTTCTGCGCAAAACATACAGGACCAAGTCGATCAGCTTCCTGGATGCTCGAGCAAATGTCTGGCCTCGGCAGCAGCCACTGCTGGCTGCGCGGCCGATGATTTCTCTTGTCAATGTAAGGCTTCGGGAGCACAAAACTTCGTCGGCGGGGTAATATCGAATGTCCTTGGATCAGTTACAGGCCAGAATACCTGCTTGCTGAATGCCTGCGGTGCTGCGAACGCGGCCAGTAAGTTTACTTGATTCATCATTCTGCAAATATGAACTCGAACTGATTTTGATAGCCACTGAACAGATTTTCAAGCAAATCTGTAATATGCTCAATGCACCAATACCGTCGACTTCAATACCTCCTGCTGGGAGTGATATTGTACCAACGCCGACCACTATACCGCCGCCTCCTGTCAGTGAGCCGTCACCCGCTATGGATTCTTCAGCACCTCTGGCCGATACGACGCCAACAGAACAAACATCATTACCACTTCAGAGTACCTTATCCTCTCAGTTTACAGCGCAAAGCAGCACAGCAACTTCTTCGTCTATCGAACAAAGCACACCACTACCAGCATTCACTTCACCTCCATATACAACACCGACCCCATCTCCCCCTC
>JACBAH010006912.1:0-17137 GCA_014282315.1 Neospermospora avenae | reverse complement strand
CCTCTACTTTGCCGGCCAACCAGCAGGTGTCCACCGCCCTCGAACGAAACCGAAACCAAAGCCCAGCCAGTCCAGTCCAGCCCAGTCCGCCTGCTAGTCCGCCTCTTTGAACTCGCGTTCATGGTCTCCACAGGCACGGCGGAGGGTAGGCAGGTATGATCTCAAATAGATGTCATGTACCTGGCCGGTCTACACATACTCCGTACACATACCTACATCAACATCAACGCCTATGCGCCGCTGGTAGTTTTGCCCAGTAGCAGCTCTTTCCCGAGTCATTTGCCCAAGGCAGCGCAGCAGACTTCGAAGTAGTACTCCGTGCAGCACCAGTACATGCTTGCGTGCTCACAGATAGCTTCGTTGCCAGGGTCCAGTCCAGTCCAGTCCAGTCCAGTCCAGCGCTGTCAGTCATCACGTACTGTAGTGAAAGTGCTGATCATCACCAATCCGTCATCGTCCCAGCCTGGCTGCCCAGCTACTCTCCTTCTCGACGACTCGGGCTTGTCGTGACCGGGAACCGCCGGTTACAGGGCTAAGGAGGTCGTAAGTTGAGTTGAGTTGAGTTGAGTGAGTGTTCCTTCAGCCCTTCCTAGTAGATCCCTAGGCAGGCTGGCAGGCAGTTTCCCTGACTCTACCTAAAGTCCGAGAGGCCCCGTCGTACGCTAAGGTCTCACTTCACTTTGCTACCGCGGGAAGTGGTGCTCGAGTCGATCCCATTCGAGCCAGTCTTTCAGCCCAGCTTGTCTTTGGATTCTTCTGGACCGAATCAATACACAGTACATTATTACATTATTATATTGCCGTCTCCGAAACATTCTGCCCTATACTTAGCGGACCCGGTCCATCTGCCAATAAAAAGGATCTGCCTGTCTAGCGGCACTTCATGTCTTGATCCTGTTATAACCCTCCGACCCATGACACTCCCTTCTTCGAACTTTCCGGCGCTCCTTTTGCTTTCTCAGATGTATAAGTTTTGGTAGAACCAATTCTTTGTGTTGGACTTCGCACGAATCGTCAAACCGGCTTTCCCGACGTAGAATCGCCACTTGCGCACCGAAACCTTCTCGGTATTCGTCGCCTGGAGCACACACGCTGCCCCTTGAACTTCCTTTTCAGCTAGTGGCAACTCAAGCCTCTTCAAGATGGAGAGAGTTCGAGACACGAGGCGTGAAAGGGACCTGCCTCAAATTCAAATACACGATCCTTACAGCTCAAATTCGAGATTGAGCAGGGCGGGTTCATACAACTCAGAGTCTCCTACAGGACCATCTTCTAATCCAATGTCGATACCAAACGCCCGAGAACCCGTACCTCCGCCAATTCCACCACCCAAATACCTGCCAGATATTGGAGTCAACGGAAACAATGGACCAGATATTGCATGGAAATGGGGGAACTCGCAGAAGGATGGCGGATGGGGAGAATCCACGTCACAAGTAGCCCCAGGTTCCAGCTTACACGGCTCGAATGGGAGCTTTCTGAGTAGGAGAGGGAAATTGGACGAGCACTTGGACTTGCAACGTCGGGGAAGCTCGAGATCAGGTGCTAAACCAGAAGTAAGGCAAAGCCCATACCAGAAAGACGAAGGATACGAGAGTGTGGGGGCAAGTGCGTGGTTGAATAAGTCAGTTTGAAGAAATTCTGTTTTTCACTTCTTTCCCCGAATCGTGTCAGGGTGGAAGTTTGACATACGGCAGGAGGCCTTCCTGTCTATTTCTCTCGTACAGGGTATTATCACCATGGCAGAACGTCCAGCTAACAATTGCTCTTAATTAGGTCGAAACCCCAA
Organism: Neospermospora avenae; assembly: GCA_014282315.1. Lineage (NCBI taxonomy): Eukaryota > Fungi > Ascomycota > Leotiomycetes > Helotiales > Ploettnerulaceae > Neospermospora > Neospermospora avenae. The sequence continues at coordinate 15,348 of JACBAH010006912.1, read as the reverse complement.
GAATCGTTACCGAGTTTCGCAAGCTTTCAAAGTTCTGTTCACGACAGTTACCAGGTTCCTGCCCAATCATTCGACAAATATCAATTACAAAAGTTAGATTCTAGGAGAGGCAGCAGTGATACTGCTTCATCCCCGAGGGACTACTCGAAGACTGGTTTGGGCTCATTGTTCAATGGTGCATCACCCACGTCCCGCCTCCACGAGCATAGGCATTCTAGCCAGCTGAAGCCTTTGTCACTTCCGATTCATAATGGTAGACCGGGACTCGCGGAAAGTCCGTTGAGTCGATGGGCGGACACTCCGGTGTCGTCAGCGGTCTCGCCTGGGAACCCGTATCCTCGATTTGGCACACATAATGATTATGATGAAAGGTCGCCTATCGAAGCATCATATTCTAACAGGTCTCCTCTACCATATGGAAGACGATCGGGCTCCACCTCGATCGTTGACACTATGGACGATACGTCCAGTGTGGGCAGCAGGCCTCGGGAAGGTTACGACCACAGAGGCACTCCTTATCGCGATAATGATTTTCATACGGAAGATGCAGGCTTTAGGCGTTTGCACTTAGATGACTACCCAAATCGACCTGAAGTGTATTCAGCCGGCGCAAGTGTTGGTCAAAAACGGCGCGCTTCTTCACCTCCAGTAACTGAAGGTCCGACCTTGCACACTGTTGGTAGCGCAGGCGACCTCTACAGAAGGCGAGAGGCTGCGGCGCGGGCGTCGCCAAGTCCACGATTCCATTCGAATTCGGGCTCTGTCTCATCGACAGCTTCCGGACCGAGAAACAACTCGTATGCTTCAACTCTCTCTGTCAATGCAAGCAGCATCACGAGTTTAGGCTCGTACGGACGATTGTCGCCCGGAGGCTTATCTCCCGGCGGTATTTCAAATGCGGGCTCGGACATGTCAGACTCGCCATACGTGTCGTCTTTGTCTATGAATCCGAGTCCGGGGCAACATCGGGCAAGTCATGGTCGTGTACCATCAGTAGATGCTCGTCCTCTGATCACGTCCCGGAAGCTCTCAGAGAGTTTTGGCACTTCTAAGCACAACACTTCCCCCAAGATGCACGGCATTTTCTTGTGTGAATGTTGTCCAAAGAAGCCGAAGAAATTCGACTCTGCTGAAGAACTAAGGTATTTTCCCCGACCCAAAAGCTTGCGAATTGCCTGACCATTTGTCTAGTGCGCATGAACAAGAGAAGCAGTACGAGTGTGCTTATTGTAACAACCGCTTCAAAAATAAGAATGAGGCGGAGCGGCATCAGAATTCACTTCACTTGCGCAGGCATTCATGGTCATGTGCGGCGTTGTCAGGCTTCTCTGCAGCTTTTCACAACTCCCCGAACCGACCTAATGAAGCCGACACTTGTGGATACTGTGGAGAGGATTTCCCACGTTCTGGAATTTCTTCCCCCCCACGGGAGCTCGGACCTGACTCCCACTCCGGATTAATGGCTATAGCGACTGCAGCAGACTGGGACGCGCGGATAGTCCATCTCCAGGAAATTCACAAGTTTGGCGAGTGTAACCAGGCGAAGAAGTTTTTCAGAGCGGATCATTTCAGACAGCATTTGAAGCATAGTCACGCGGGTACGAGCGGCAAATGGACCAACATGTTAGAGAATGCCTGTATGGGAGACGAGCCGCCTCCTGAGGCACGCCGAGGTCCTGGTCGGCCGTCTGGAGTCCTCACAGGTGCACTAAGGGTTGGAAGGATAACCGAGGAGGACCAGCCAACTCGGACTTATCCGCCTGTAATCTTAGGCGGCCTAGGAGCAGGAATTCGCAGGATCACAGAGGAGAACGAAACGCTTGACGTGAATCATAGAGAAAATCGGCAAGTTGTCCCACCTGTTCCGCGATTTCCACCAGCAGAGGGAAAGAATTCGGAGACAAGAGATAGACAGAAAGAATGACATAGGGTTTCATTCATCCGTACATAAGATACCCGGTTCGAGGTTTTCATGCATTGCTTGCGTCATTTATGGGGGTTTTGCACTGCATTGCGGACACAATAGTGATGAAGGGGCGTTACTCCGCTGGCTCGTATGAAGTTCATGTATATTTTTTACGGATATTAAAGGAGGAGTTTGCATTCACTACAGGCGTCAGGATTCATATTTCATTGTTTGCGAATCAATCCTGCCAATATGTTACAAGGGAGCAATGGAAGCGCCTGACCACCAATGAGCAGTATCAACTGATATGCGCAGCGAACGGTAATAACAAGAATGGTGATAAACAAAGCAGTACATCACTAAGCATCGAGTTATTAATCAGCATGACTACTGCACACAAACTTGGACACTAATGAGCTCTCCTGATCTTGGTATTTTGGTTCGGATAACTTATTATTTACACTCAACTTCGAAGGTCGTGATGCATCCGGAAGTATAAGCGAGAACTACCTCGCTCATATTTCCTATTTCGAAATTTCTGCTGATCCCCAACCCAACAATTGAGGCAAGCGAACGCAGGTAAAAGTAAATCTGGCCTTCTGTCATAGGGCAGGAGGCTGTGCAACTAGCTTACAGACGAATTTTTAGCAAGGGGCACCGCTTGCAGTCAGTCCATTTAGCGTTTCTTTCACAAGACGGAAAAAACCCTTGTGAGGCCAGAAAACCTAATTCGAACTTTAGTGTAACTTTTCCTGGGATTTTGCCGAGGGGAAAAGAAAGATGTTTCCGGATGCCTGGAAATGAGCACTGCTAGGGTCCTGTGCGGTGACATCTTCGACAAACCTAGTGCTGTTTGTAGTAATATACGTTGATAACTTAATATGGAGGAGGGTATATGATGTAGCTTTTGGTTTTGGGTTTTGGTATCATGTTTTAGCATTGTGTGGTACTGGTATAGCTGAAAATCTCACCTGGATTTTTCGAGCCTTATGAAATTTTTTACATGCCATGTCATGGTGACATAAATGATCTGATGCGGGTGTTGGTAGTAAGGACGGTCCAGCACCAGATTTTTGGTTGCCGGAAATTAACTTTCATCGATGACCTCAGATTAGGAAACTATTATTATTAATGCGACATTAGCCATACGACGAAGTGTAGAAACCTTGATAATAGGTGCTCGTACACGGAGCAGTAACTAGCAGGTATCGCCGAGTACGAAATTCAAAACCAAGGCGAAAAATCAAGTTAGATGAATATGGCATTCAGGCTTCAGAGCCCGATTGTGCCGCACGCTTTGCTACTTCCGGAATACGACTACCCAGCTCCCGACGTAGATACAGTATGTCATATCCCATATGGTGGCTTATTTACACTTCCTCGCTACCTTCTAACTGTATCTCGTCACGAAAGTTACGTAGATTAGCCGCGGGTAAAAGGAGTTGAGACACAGATCATTTCCAAAGGGGGTGATGATCCGACGGGACGACTTCATTCCCTGGTCGCAAATTACACACAGTCCTATAGGATCTTTCCCATCGCCAGAATTTGCTCAACTTCTGAAAATGCCTGTTATTCTCGAGCTATCTCGCGCACGGAGGGGTCTTTGAAACTTGGAATCAAAGACTATCTTCCAGTCGATTCGGACGACAAGCATGTAGTAGTGTCAGTAGTGTCCGTGTCCATAGTGTCAGCACTGATCAATCACAGCTAAGCCGCCATCAAAGCCCATCATAGCTACCTAGGTATATTCCGTGTTGCAAAAGCCTTACCCTTGACGCGGCAAATTCCGCCCTCTTACAGCCCTATAAGTAGGGTGTGCTGAAGTGTCGCATTCTTTTTCCCGTCTGGGTATAGCCGCTCGAGATCTCGAGCGCCCCTTAAACTCTAATGGAACACCTCCCTTTTTCGTCGCCGTGTCCGTAAGGCTGAACTTTAAATTGCCGCATTGCTGTTGTGGAGGATTCGCTAGCTTGCGGCGGGGTAATTTGCATGTTTGTCTCATTTCGCTTACCGTATTGTTGTTCTGAGTTTCTCCGATTGACAAATCGCGTGTTTTGAAGGGAGGAGCGTCGGGGATGGCTACTGTTTTTAATTTGTGAAAACGTCATGGCTGATTGTGAACTTGACTTTGAAAATTTGGAAACCTAGGTTCTGGGATGTCATCTCACCACCAATTCCTTTCTGTGTCCCTGAAGACTACCTACTAATCAACAGTCAAGATATATGTTGCCTGACTGACTATAGAGTAGATAGTCATCAAATCATCTAGTATATCTGCCTAAATAAGGTATATAAATGACCAGATATTACCATCAATGATATATAAACGCTTTATCGAGTTCCTTGAAGATCGAGTTCTAGGAAAGCAGGAAAGGCTCAGAATTCTTGGCAGATAACAACCTTTTTAATTATGATTACAGTATTGGATCTCAGTAAAGCTAGACGATTCAAAACTCCCACATAGATGTATTGAATACATGAAACATAGGTTTCTACTATGCTACATACACTATGGCTATCTAAAAGATAGCCATAGCATTCGGCGGACTACTCACTCCACCTGGCATATTCAGCGGCATGGATGTCAAAAAGAATGAGTACCGATTCAGTTCTTTGCAGATTTTGGACAGTGCTTCGAGATCGAATATCTCTCCTATATAAAACGAATTTATGGTTAGCTTGGACTTGCTCATCGCTTCCTGATTCTCCGAAAGTGTGAAAATTACATATTGCACATCAATGCTGAAGATCTTGGACGGAAGCGAAGCGATGGCAATTTTGGATGTATGTTTTGCGCAGATTTGGTCAGGAGGACAGGAGATGGGAACATACCGATAGGCATACCCCAGCCAGCTAAGAGGTATTCATGTATCGAAATAGGGCCAGGCGTAGGATATACCTGTTGAAATTCATTGTCAGCATGTTCCTAATTCACCAAAATCCACTGTAGCTCTCAAGTCTAGAGAGACCAGGATGAGGAACGTAGGTTTCAGAGCAATCAACTTACCTCCCAAGAAATAGCATCGCCAGCAACCGCGGCAAATCCACTATCCCAGAGCCATTCCAGAGTCTCAATGCAAGCTTCAACACCAGCGTGCTGGGGTGTTATCTGCGCTGCGTACTCTACTTTCTGGGTCGAGGCAAGCGCATCCCATTCGGGGATCAGGCCCATCCGAATGAGCAGCACATCTCCTTTTTGTGGTGTCACGTTGAAGAACTTACACATTGCCTTGATGGCTTTGAAGGAGATGGGGTGCGTGGAGAAATTGGTGTAGGATATTGGTGGGCTTTGGGAGGCGGCCCAGAGGTGGTAGTCGAAGAGGATACCACGGCCTAAGAATGGTTAGATGGACATTTCAATACAGGCTCATATCTTCAGAAGCACACATAAGACCCTCCAGAAGTATTGTTTCGAGCTATCCTCCCTACTGCTCCTTAACAAGGGAAGGTCATGTTTAACTCTTAAGGACAATAGAAAATTTTCACATAATGAAATCTCCAAGACATACCAGCAATACCCTCACTGGCCCAGTGCTGCAGACCGATACGATGATTTGACGAATCCATGATCTCCTCTTTCGTCGTTCCGCCATAGAAGACTCTGTCAGAGGATGTCGATGGATCTCCTGGAATACGCGGCTGTGAGTAATGTCTGAGACCATCCCATTGAGAACTTTGCTCTACATCAACCTTATCAGCTATTGTAACTTTTCTCATTTTCACAGTCCCTCGTTTCCGATACCACAGACCAATTCTGGGTTAACGGAAAACATGTTTTGAGATACCAATACTCGGAAGTAGAGATGTGAGTATCACGTACGAGGATTCATGTTGTAAGCATCATCAAACCCAGCTCCAAACCCCGCACCATCAGGAAAGGTCAGCGGGATAATTGTGTGTCCGCATTTCTGTCTCCCAAACTGAGAATACTCTAGTTTCGTGATGTCCCAACCTAAGCATACACGGCGGCCAGTTTTGATCTCTGAAGCTGCGGCTGAGGAGACAACTTCGGGGGTTAGGAGGGTGAGACGGCCTGGGGCGTGTTAGTAGAATGTATATCAATCGATTGTGAGTTTGCGTTGGATGTGGAATTAATTTAGATGTGGATTTACGTCGTATACAGGAGCTTGACTAAGTCGAGAAGGGGGGAGGAACCGTACCGAGTCCTTCTAACGAGGACGAGGGTGATCCAAGCCACGCCCGCTTAGGATTTGGCAACTTCGCGAAAGGCGTATCGTAGATCGAGGGATCATATCGAAGAATTTGCGAGTCTTTATCTGATGCATCTACCGATCTCTTCTCAACCGGTGCTGATTCAGACATCGTGCCTTCTTAGCTGGATAGTAGCACCAAGTATCGCGTTGGGGCCGATAGGTTGCAAATTTCGTTTAACTCGACAACAGTTTCGTAGTTCGGAGCTCGAGTTTTCTGAGAATGAGTATACTTTTATGTCTGCTTACAAGCAGGATTTCTTTCGTTGCCTCGTGCCCTTTACCCCTCTATCATCCGCCCCCACCCTTGATATTTTATGCTCCGAGCAAAGGGCCGAGCCCCTTTGGTATCGCCCGAATTTAAGCGAAGCAATAACAACAATGTCTTCTCGGCGGTAAATTTCAAATGTTCTATCATGCCAAAGACAGAGTCTACACTCAGTGTTTATAGATTTAGCTGTGGGCTCGCTATACAGTTGATCGAGCTCCTGATTTATCTAGGGGAAAGAATATATCGCTGCTAATACTAATTGTCAAATCTATCCACGATTTTCTTGACATGCTCGACATCCTCGCTATTCGTAAAGTTCTCCATACTACTCATATTCATCCATACCACAATCACGGCCTTGGCATACTAACTGCTCAACTCCGCGGCACCCTGGCTTTGGAAGCCCCCCATCCGAGAATTGTTTGGCCATTCGTGATTCATTTCCTATGGACAAAATGCTACCCATCTAGTGCAATGCGCCCAATATGTACGCACCATATTATTGAAATATCCATTCAAAACCGGTACATACACCAGGACGCTAGTCCCACCGCCACAACACCAACCATAGCAACGCCAATACGTCCCTTGATATCCTTCCTCCTCTGCCCATCATCATCATCATGCTCTGCAATCGAAATGCCACCCATCAGTCCACTTAGTATATCGCCTTCTGGATTCTGTTTCTCCGGAACAAAAAGCTTCTGCTGCTTCATCTCCATGCCACCTCTCCCACTATTCTCAACACCAAATTTCTTCGAAACAGGCCTGCCGAAGAAATTCTCTTCTTTGACTTGTTGCGAAACGAAAGTTGGCTTATTTGGGGGGTTATAGAGTTTGTGGGCGGGCGTTATGGGAGCTGGTGGGACTTTGTACCAAAATGGTGATGGTTTATCACCAATGGGCGATTCGCTGAATTTTTGAGCGGTTTGTGGTCGTGAGGGAGGGGTGAAGACGCGGAAGGAGGAGGTTTGGGGGACGGTTGGTAGCCATTCCATTTCGTCTGTTTCGTAAGACATTCTTACCTGCGGGTTGGTATTTTGAGGATTGTAGATTGGAGGGCGTGCTGGTGTGCGGGGTTGGTATGCTGAGGGGCTGGTTGGTGGTGATGGCGAGGGAGATGGCTGTGATGGACGGGAATCTCGCGTTATTTCGTCGAGGATATCTCCTAGAGATTCCATACCTCTTTGATTCGGAGATCCGGCATTAGTGCTCGGACCAATATTTGACAATTTCTGGGGCGTGTCGGCCCATAAGGGAGCTCTGTCGATTTTGATAGCGCTATGTGCAGATTTGGCCAACTAAATAATCAGCAAAATGTCAACAATGGTGGAGGGAGCAACATACATATAGTACCAAAACTAACGAAGCACTGTGTGCTGCAAGTCTTGCAAACTCGGAAGTTTCTTGTGCAGCTTCATGTCTTGTGGCGTAGTAGGATATAGCTCTTGTGAAAATTGAGGCGAACTGATGAAAGTACCAAGAGTTGAAGCCCTTCAGACGCTTTTTGAAAGCTTTGGTTGCTGGGTCGAATTCGGGATTCCACCAAATCGATGCAAGTCCACATTTCAGACTATATCGAGCCCACGTGTCATTATTACAGACAGAAGTAAATACATCAATGAAAGGCAAGATACGTTCCAGTGAGAAAGACGATCGCTCACTGGCAATAATTTCTGTCACCAGTATGTCGAGGATATTTGCAGCGTCCCAGAGAACCTGTCCAGCGATACTCAAGTACCAAATTACTCTAGCAATTGACAGGATCAGCCCGAACCACGATTTGCCTGGTAAAGGTGCCAGTCTTGCTTCTCGAGACTTGAACATCATCCGCCGCAGATGGTCTGTCTTCGCCGTTTTACCGGCCTGTCGCATCTGGGCGAGGACTTTGGGCTCACAGTCTGTGCAGACCTGAGGGAATCGGTGTTCGAGTCCCTGCTTGTATCCGTTAAATTTGCGCTCATCTTGGAGATAGCCAGGTCGGCGCGTAACAGTATCGAAATCGTATTCAGCTATAGCCGTGGCCACAATGTGCTGGTTCTTTAGACATGTTGCACAGAACACATCGTTGTCCGAATTCTCGGGAGAAACTGGTCGCGTCGAGTATTTGAGGTTTGGTGGAGCTGTGAATTCTGTGGCTACTGGTGGATCAGCGATTTCGCCGTTCTGCAGGGCAATATGTTAGTATGTTGTTGTATTACTCGGAAGAATAAATCACCTCATCGAGATAGTTTTGGGCGTCGCAATTTGGACATTCCCATTGTCTGACACCGTTGTACCTGATGCCGGATCGAGTATTGCAGGAGAAGCAGGTGAGATACTTGCTACGACCGCGGATAGGAGCCATGTGGTCATGATGCTCTGCGAAATTGACTCGTCGAGGTGATGTAGACACAATGAAGCCGACAATTCAAAGCTGGGCCGGCCTTGTTGCGACTCGAGTCAAGTTTCAGCCTCACCTAGTAAACATGAAAGTTCGAGATGCTGCCCAGTTCTTCCAGCCAATGAAATTGAAGTTCATATCCAAGGTTCGGCGATAAGGTTCCCCTCCGCGAGCTTATCGCTTGCTTCCACCGCGTTCGCTTGACTGACATCAACAGCGAGAGCACAAGGGAGTGGCACTGGGGCATAAGGCTACCACTTTTCTAGACCAACATCTAGGTTCTGTCCCGACTTTCACATATCACATCACCATCGCGCATTCGCCCATCATGGACAACGATCCTCAGCCTCCTGTTCCGAATGTCTCGGAGACTCCAGACGCTCCTGACAAGGAGAAGATGGACCAGGTAAGGATCCACTGGAGATGGGATGGCCTGCATCATAGTGCCAGTAGCATGGAGGGGGCTAATATGTTGATTACAGATCAGAAGGAAAAGAATGGAGAAGCTCAGTTCGGGAGCCTCGACTCCCGAACCCAAAGCCGATGAGAAGATCACAGAGGCGGCATCATCTTCCAGCCCAGCAACTGGTAGCGCGCCATCCACTGAGCCCGCGCAAGCTGCACCCAGAAAGATACAGATCTCGAGGGCAGCACCATCTTCCAAACCAGCCGAGTCGAATCCTTTTACAAAGCTGGGCACGCAAGCCCGTGCTGCGAACATGCCTACTACAGTAAGCACTCTCGATACTTCTTCAACGCTGAAAAGAAAGCGAGCTGAACCCAATACGCAGACGAGTCCTCATATTGCCCCCTGCGTGTCGACCGCACCTGCAGCCGACGAGCCGATTGAGCAGTGGGAGAATAGAACGTTGAGCAGTATCTTTCGGATCACCTTGGATCCTCAACAGAAGACGGATGGATCTCATAAGCTTATATACCTGCCGAATTTGAGGCAAGAGCTGATAGATGAAGAGGTTCCGGTGCTGTTAGCGAAGGAAAGACTGGATTCTGCGCTCCTTGAGGCCGCCTCGACTATCCCAAATCACAAGTCTATATTGGACTACCTGCTGCCGTGCTGGAAGAGGGTGACCAAGGCCTTGAAAGGACTCCGGGGATATGCTGGTGCAAAGGACGCGGTTTTGAAGGAGGCTAAAAGATTATGCATGAGCAATTGCATATTTGCTGTCGACATGCCCGAGTTATTTGGGTAAGATGTGCCGATATTTCAAGGCTTGCGTCTATTTATGAGGCTGACAATACGCAGTCGTAGTCCCAATCCTTCGACTGACTCTCTTACACCATATCTGCTATATGAAGGAGGAGAAGACTTAGGCGTCTGCCCTGACTTCCTCACCGAATTAGTGAGCAGATTGGATGAAGACGATACTGTCAAGCCCATGATTATGAAGGCAGTCTCCGGTATCAGTCTAGCTCTTTCAAATATGACCATGAATGACAACTACAAGCCGCACGTCGAGGTAAGTGCAGGAGTTTTAGCTCGCTTCCTTGAACTATTCTGACTCGCTGTAGGCACTCAAAACACTTTGCCAATTCAAGCCAATTGCTACAGCGATTGCCATGGATCCCTTCTTCCAAATACCCACCTCGATGGCAACTTCGGCACCTGCTATCGAGAAGTTCACGATCCTTGGCCCCTTTTTCAGAATCTCTCCCCTCCAACCGGCAGTCACCAAGGAATACTTCGCTGCACCAAAAACAATGGATAAAAGATTCATACTCAATTCCCAAGAGGCGTTAAGATTGACGCTTCAAACGCATCAGAAAGATTTGCTTGATATTATCAATCAGCTTGTACGTGCCAGCCCAGAAGCCAAGAATCAAACACTGCAATGGTTCGCTCATGTTGTGAATGCAAATCACAAACGCCGAGCTATGCGGCCAGACGCTACTCTTCTATCTACAGATGGGTTCTTAATGAACGTTACTGTTGTCCTGGATGGTCTGTGCGAGCCATTCATGGACACAACGTTCTCGAAAGTAGACCGAATTGACATTGATTATTTGAGACGGAAGCCACGGGTTGATATAAAGGAGGAAACTAAGCTGAACGCTGACCAAGAAGCATCTGATGCATACTACGATGTGGAAGTATCTGGCACCTCTAATTTCATATCCGAGGTCTTCTTTCTGACTCTTGCTGCACATCACTACGGTAGCGAGGCGACTAATGGCATGCTCAAGTCTCTCAACAAGGATATCAAGCTTTTAACGAGTAAAGTAGCAGAGCTAGAAGCAGAACGTCCCAAGTTCGCCAATGTAAGATTCTGCGTTGGTTCTGCTCCAGAAATCTGCTCACCAAATATAGATACCTATGCACATGGCTCAATTTGAAGAACAATTGAGGAGATTTAACGAAGTTCTTGACAAGTCGATGTCTCTCAAATTTGCCATTGAAGGAGTACTATTTGACAAGGCCATGCAAGCGAAGTCTCTCATGTTCATGAGAGTTGTGACTGTTTGGCTTCTCAGAGTGGCAACCGCTTCGAATTATACCCCGGACAAGACCATTCAGTAAGCCTCTCCTATTCAGTCTTGCATGTGCTATCTAACAGAATGTAGACTACCTCTACCGACTGAGCAGCCAGATGCTTTCAAATACTTGCCCGAATACGTTCTTGAGGATATCGTTGGGAACTTTAATTTCGTCTTCAGGTGAGTGAGAAGCGGTTTCCATAGGGCGCAGGGATTGATTTTGTCTCGTGCTAGATACATCCCCGATGTCATGATCTCAGCAGTAGGAGATGAACTGATCGCGCTTTGCATTACCTTCTTGACCAATTCCGACTACATCAAGAACCCATACCTGAAGGCGAAACTTGTCACTCTTTTGTTTAATGGCACCTGGCCAGTTTATCACCGAACCAAAGGCGTTCTTGGAGACTCGTTGATCGGTATGAAGTTTGCCAATGATCACTTGTTGCATGCTTTGATGAAGTTCTACATCGGTAAGCCTAAGTATTTTCGTTCTTGAAATGTCCTGCTAACACTACTACAGAGGTCGAATCTACGGGAGCGCATACCCAGTTCTATGACAAGTTCAATATCCGATATGAGATCTTCCAGGTCATAAAATGCATATGGACGAATGATGTTTACAAACAACGTTTGATACAAGAAAGCAGGTGCGTTTATACCAGTTCCACGGGTCAACAGTGACACTGATAATATTCCATTCAGGACGAATATACAATTCTTCCTCAGATTCGTCAACTTACTTCTGAACGATGCCACCTTTGTTTTGGACGAAGCTCTTACCAAGTTCCCGAAGATTCATGACCTTCAACAAGAGCTGAGAAATCCTAATGCCAACTTCACACCAGATCAGCGGACGGTCAAGGAGGAAGAGCTTGCAACAGCCGAAAGCCAAGCTCAGTCATACATGCAGCTCACTAACGAAACAGTGTCGATGATGAAACTGTTCACCAAAACTTTGAGCGCCTCCTTTACCATGCCAGAAATCGTAGATCGAGTAGCTGCCATGCTCAACTTTACACTCGACACTCTAGTCGGACCCAAATCTGCGAACCTGAAAGTCGAGGACCCAAAGAAATACTCATTCGACCCCAAGACTCTCCTTGGCGAATTCTTCGATGTCTACCTCAATCTCAGTGTATCCGAAAACTTCATCGTAGCTGTCGCTCGCGACGGCCGCTCCTACAAGCCCGGGAATTTTGACGCCGCAACCCGCATCATCACACGCTACAGTCTCCGCGCCGGTGAGGAAGTCACCTCCTTCGAAACGCTCAAAGACCGCTTCAAAATCGCGAAGATGAACGACGAGCAAGAGGACCTGGATATGGGCGAGCCGCCTGATGAATTCATGGATCCGCTTATGGCGACGCTGATGACGGATCCTGTTATGTTGCCCATTAGCAGGCAGATTGTGGACAGGAGTACAATTCGTAGTCATTTGCTGAGTGAGCCGCATGATCCGTATAATCGCGCGCCTTTGAAGATCGAGGATGTGATTCCACAGCCAGAGTTGTTGAAGCAGATTGAGGATTGGGTTAAGGAGACGAAGGAGAAGGCTAGGGCTGCGAGAGCTGAGGCAAAGGCGGCGGAGAGCACGGCGATGGAGACTGATGAATAGACCGGGGCTTGCATATCATTGCGGTCACGATCATGGTCACGAACGTGGAGTTGGTGCGTTCTGGCGTTACCTTTGAGGCAAGGGTCTTTGCATCGCTGTGATTTGGGAGAGGGATTCGATTCATGTTCAGCCGTAGAATAGTTAGCTACGAATTGACTATAGTCATGAGGCCACTACAACAAAATTTCAGAACATTAAATTGTCCCGTGATCTCGAGGATACTGGATGCAACAGATTGTGAACACGATCACAACCTCTCAGGTCTCCGATTCGTGGTTCCTCAACAACTGGGATCGCAATTCCATAGCTTCCGAATGTACCTGCAGTCTTTATGAATTGTCCAGCCATTGGAACTGTGTCGAGGTCTAGCTGGGCCGATATGGAAAGTTTCGTTACACGTCGCAGATGATCAACGTTACGAAACTATTTGGTGACTTTGCTATACCTATACTGGTAACCGAAGAGACCTTAAGCCGGACGGCTGGCAGCTCCTGGACCGAGGAGTTTTGTTGCGTGTCGCGTAAATAATCAATGTCACGAAATTGCTTGATGACTTTACCTCCGGGAACTATGTGGTAATCTGCAAGTGGTATTGAGTAATCATCTTCCTACTCTCATAATGAACAAAATTAGGAAATTCGCTGGTGGTAAGGTTGGAGCTGAGGTACAAGGCGTGCGAGGAGCGCAAAGAGAAGGTAGTTACTTAATCGATCTATACTTACTTCATGAAAGTGGAAGGGTGGGGCTACTTCCTCCTTATTGCCTATGTTCTAGACCGTTGTCCTATCATCCGTTAAATTGAGACATGAGTCCGATATGGGCCCTACAAGGCTCAGTCTCCGTGCTTCAAGCGTGGGTCAGGTCCAGTATGAGGGTCGAACCAGACCTACCTGAAGTACTAGAGTTCCTCTATATTCTCGAACAAGACCCGGCGAAAGTTACGCAGTTCTACAGCAGCGACTAATGGACGCAGCTCTGACAGTCAGTTCTTCCAGATTTCATGAACTAGACCTACCTGAAACGGTACACCCGAAATGGTACAGTCCTTCTAAATGCTCGAACTAGGCCCATTGCTACTGGTCAGTTCCACTTGTTGGGAGCGCTGGTTAATTTGAACTACCTACGACTCTTACCTAGTATAACAAGTAAGAAAAGATCGTTTTCCCAGATTTCAGCGACACTTATCTTTCTCTCTACCTAAGTACAGAGCATCGGCTGACTTTGAATTAATGGAATAGCTAGTGATAACGAAGGTTAGATCTATGATGTCTTGATGCTACGTACTGGTGGGGTTAGATGCTGATAACGCATGGCAAAGGCAAAGAGCGGGGACATCTGATAGCATGAGCTGGTGAACGAGAAAACCGTCATTGACGGATCTAGCTACTGATCATTTAAAAAGATGAATTTTTTAGATGCGAACTTTTCGATACAGCCTCCAGCAGTTTCTAACTAACAACTTTTCCTATCAATATGAATGGTTTACACAGGCTGAGAACATACCGCTTCCGAACAACGCTTCCATTGCCTAAATCGCAACGGTAGCCTTTCTTACCCAGACCGAAGTTTTGTCATCTGGTACGTTACGTATTAGTTGACTATATCGTCACTCGAGAGGACAGTGCCAGTGTTAAAAAACTAAGACGCAAGCAGATTTTGCTTGACTTGATTTAGGAGGAAGGCTTGAGGGGTAGTCTTTCTGACTGAATCATGACTATAAGATCGGTAAAGCGCCGTCCTTGACTATTGGAAATCGGCGGGCATGTAGTAGAAAAAGTAAACGTCTTGTAAAGCTCTTCAAGTAAAGTCTTCGTGTCATGGCCTTTTGAAGGTCCTATTCAATTATGGTTGAACCTTCAGTACGTATCATTGATATACCTTAGGTAACCTTGCGTGTTGGCGATTTAAAACTCCAGAATTCTTGACATCCAAGCTAGAGATCCCCAGGTTTTTCTTGAATTACCTACTCTAGGAGGAAGGCTTGGGGAGGAACTTTCCGGATTGGAGAACCAAGGCAAGGTACCGTATAATTGGCAAAGCACCGACCTTTGACGACTTGCTACCTCGTGTGTTTGAAAACCGCGTCTGGTAAAGCTACCTTAACTACATAATCATATACTCGTGCTGTTGCGTAAGGTACCAGTGAGTACCTGCAACAGCCTGCATGTGTTATCGTTGTGATTCTGCGTGTTCGTACAAAGGACGATATCGCCGGTCCGGAATTCTTGACATCCCCGCTGAAGATCCCCAGGGTTAGAGTGGAGCCAGCCGCGGGTGCATGTGCAGGGCATGTGCGTGTGCATAACTTCTTTCCTTGCATAACCCCACACCCGCATGCATGCATAGGTAGGGAGGGAGGTAGCTAAGGTAAGGTAATGATGTCGTGGCGTGGGTGGCCCAGGCCCATCTCATTCGTTAAAGCCGAAGGCGGCAAAGTCGGGGATTTGATGGGATGGGATGGGC
>JACBAH010006911.1:0-17099 GCA_014282315.1 Neospermospora avenae | reverse complement strand
ATTGCTGAACACTTGAAAAAAAAAAAAGAGTTTCTATTTGGACGAACGCGGATTTTTGAAGACGCTAGAATGATCTGAGACTGAATTAAAACCGTGAGGCAGTGAACAAGAACCTACGAAGGACAATAGATAAAGAGACAAACGTTTGAGAAGCGGACTTGAGGCCCCTCATCTCACCTCGTAATGACCTCGAAAACACCCTGCTTACTATAAATAGGCTGATGAGGGAGAGAAGGAAGCGATGCAGTGAAATAGATGATGAAATGATGATTGTATACTAGGGAGGCTAGGCCAAACTGTCTCTAGCGAAGCGGTCGGAAATTTCTTGTTTTCACCCAGTCCAATAAATGCATCAAATACTTACATAATTTGTAGACTTCGCCTCAAGCAAGATTTACAAACAAATTTCCGCGACATTGGTAATCAAAGTTATTCCCCTTTAATCTTACCTGTCTACCTTAGCAGCTCAACGAGTCCAGATAACGTCTCACTTCGCTAGTGGAAAATCATAATCCGCCTCGTAGCACGGCGATTATCTAATTGTCCTCTTGGCTAATGTAAATTCAAGTATCTTGACGCGGCCGTTACATCGTCTGTTGGTATGATTCTAATGCTATCCAGTAAAGCTTCATCGATCAGGAGGGGAGGAAGTGACCAATGCTAGACAGAGGCGACTAGGAATCATGCAAATTGATGATGTGTCTCCAGAAATTGCCAAACAATAGTTAAAAACTAGATATGATGCGTTCCTTGAGCAGAGGATAAACATGACAATCACATACAGAGAATGAAGTCGTCGATTGAAATTCTTACTGCCGTTTGTTTTTGTTTATAGCTCGCCTAGGCAACACCGTGCGAATTCGACAAAACGTCCTTCTCCGCTTTACAAATTCGGCCATTCAAAATCAAGGTACCAGCTGAAAAAATCCTTGACTTCAAGAAATGCTGCGCGTCTCCAAGTTAGGTCATTCAACATTTGAAAATACCCTCGGTGTGCCTTACGCTGCGCTCCCGCTAGAGTGGACTTAAACGACTCGAGAATATTGGCTCTTAGAAGACGATTGTTACGTTTCTCGAGCCAAATCCCAAAATCGTTAAGAACACACTTATACTGCGTCTATCTCACTCGTCAGTTTCTAGGCCAAAAACAGGATCTTGCACAAATTCAATCCTTAAATTCCTTACCACTATCTACACCTCCGACGGATCTAAGCTGACCATACATTTCCTTAACCTTCAGTCCAAGAAGGCCGACCCAATACCAATAGTTCTTCTATACGAATAGCCTGGTAGCTTCGTCGAGTTCTTGGGTATGCTTAATGTTATTTAGGATAAGTATAAGCTCAAGGATTTGCCGTATACATTCATCTTGCCTTCTCTGCCCGGCGATGAGTTTAGCAATTGGCCGTCGAGCTAAGGAGCAGCCGAGGACAGATTCAACTGCCTTTTTCATTGATAATCTGATGGTAGACTGGGTTATAGCGGGCGGTAGGTAGTAAAGGGGAGTAATAGTGAGTGTTACCTAGGTTTTACTTGTCCAAAACAGAATGACGATACTGACTCTTCATCTACCTGAGTTCGGTAGTTTCGTAGCTCGATCTCTCGCCTGGCTACACCCATCATGGAAGCCGCACATATTAAGTGCAGTCCTCGCCACTCTTCCCCCTGTAGCATAAACCAATGGCCTTTCGCCCATGGCATCACCAGCTTCTTTCAACCGAAGCGAGATCTCCCCAGCTGAGATGCAGGGCTTGAAAAGAGCGATGGATTCAATACCGAACATATGCATATAAATTTGAGCAGTCTCTCCGACCAGTGGTGACACCTTCGTCATCCACACTCTCACTTAAAGCATGGGAAGACAGTCCAACTCAGTCCTCAACAACGCATACATCTTTGGATTGAGATACGCAGAGCCTATCTGTGTTTCCGACTCTTGCTAACAAGGCGTCAATCGGGAATGGTGAAAAGTTTCTTGAATAGATCCAACTCTTCCCTTGAACACCGCTGTGGACCAAATTCCCTCTACTTGTTCACTAATACCATCTCCTGCTTCATCTACCCCCATCATCAACTTTTCGGACCAAATGCTTTATCCCAACACTCTAAGTACTACATCTCTGCACCCAAAAAGCTAGGATATAGCTGGTTTCTAATGAACATAGCTCCGATACCAAGGGCATCGGTGGAAACGATGGGAAATCTAGGTTCTTACGAATAGCATGATGAGGGAAGACAGTTTGCAGCGCTGGAGAAGCCGGCGCTGCTGTTGGAGGATTCAGAGGAATTCTTAAAGGTCGTGCGAGAGGCAACTTAGAAGTAATGAGTGGTGGGGAGATTTCTCTGAAACGAGACCGTATAAATTCGTCTTGGGTGAAAGAAATGCTTCAACTGGGCAAAGTCGTCAAATACCTACTGTACCTATATGATTTTGAATATTATTTTAATAATCTCCTGTAAAAGTATCTCAACTTAGACTTCAAGCCTTATGATATTCCTCAAGTGACACTTTGAAATCACACAATTTCTTTTGATAACTTTGTTAAGGTAAACAGAACATCGCTTCACCAGAGACGGACACCGCCGGCCCTCGAAAACGGAGTCTGATAAATGTACGGAATGCTCATGATTGAGCAATGGATGCTAGACAGATACATCGAGTGGTGACAACAGATGAGTTGGACTGAGGAGGTATATGGACCTACACTCTGCTCATACTCAGACAAATCTATGATGTTGTTCATGGAGCGTACCTATAGGTCGCACAATATTACATGCTTTCATATTCGTGCTAGCGCCCCGCTAGCATTGATGTTAAGAAATGGCAAGACATGAATTTCCCTCTTGGTCAGTGTCATCAACAATCTCTAAGCTCATCCAAAACAGAAATTCGTTCTTGTAATCCTCGCATGATTAATTGAGAAACCAGCAAGCGAATTTAAAGTTGTCGTCGATATGGCCGAACCAATCCGAATACTCGTCCTAGGTGCCACAGGATACATGTAGGCCATTCCTCTACGATTGAACATGGCCGACACACGTCAGGTCGTTATTACTTTACTAACAATATGGAGTGGTGGCTCGATTCTTACAGAGCTCATAGATCGGAATGCGGAAGATCGATATGTTATTTCAGCTCTCGTTCGCAAAAAGTTCCAGGCATCGATTCTGACAGATGCTGGTGTCAGCCCGTTGTTCTTCGAGGATCTGGACGATATTGAAGCAATATGCGAAGCTTCTAGGGAGCACGATAGTATGAAATGACTTACCATCTATTTTTATGAGCCGTTGCTTACCGCGTAAAGTTGTAATTGCAGCAGCTTCGGCTAGACATGCTGGATGTGCACGAGCTTGTATTCTTGGTCTTGGAGATCGCGCCAAAACTACAGGGAAAGCAACTCATTACATTCATGTAAGTCGATACGAATCTATCGTATGTATACTTGCAAAGCAGATGTGCTGAAAACTTCTACGAAGATTTCGGGGGCTAGCATGGTCGGTGACTGGCCTGTGTCAGGAGAACGCATCGAGTCGAAGACCTACTCTGATATAGACGATGATATTTATGAAGTCGAGAAGAACTTCCCAGATTCGCACAGTCCAGTGCGGAAGGTGGACCTAGTCGTTGTGGAGGTAGGCGAAGTGGAAGGTGTCAGAACATATATTGTTCCTCCTCCGCTTATCTTCGGTGAGTTGGCAGCCCCCTGTCTGTGATTCTTCGATATACTATGATATCCCTATAACCATGTCTTATTATTATCCAACTCAGTTTTGGACCTACAAACTCTAATCGCCTTCTGCGCAGGTAGGGGTACCGGCTTCTTCACAACTGGAATTGGTCAAGTTCATCAGATGACTCAATTATCTCTTAAGAAAAAGCAGTCTGTCATGCTTGGGTCAGGATCTGGTGTACGTGCCAAGCATCAGCCAATAGTTCCCGCGTCTAATGCTAAGTAGAGATGGAATCGCATCCATATCCTTGACCTCGCCAGCATGTTCACGCTTCTGATCAGAGCGATTCTCGATGAGAAACCCATTCCATACGGAAAGACTGGCTACTACTTCGTGGAGCATGGTTCCCAGACCTGGGCTAGTGTCTCAGAATGTATAGGTAAGGTTGGAAAAGAGCTTGGTGTATTCGAGACTGCAGAAGTCGTTGAGATCACGATGCAGGAGGCAGCCGACGAGTTGTACGATGGTAGCTTAAGAGATGCCGAAGGTGTCCTGGGTTCGAAGTGAGATGTTCTCTTCTGACCCTGCTTTCAAAAGTCTCAAGAGGTGTGACTAATACTGAGCGTAGCTCGAGAACAAAGGCGGATAAGGCTCGTCAAATTCTAGGCTGGGAGCCCAAGTATGGCGAGGAAGCATTTCTTGACGACATCGAAGAAGTGGTAGTCGCGATGATCGAGGATCAACCTTAAATCGAAGTACTTGGTGCAATGGTCCCTCAATTTCAAATAGTCCTATGTCCGATACTCTCATGTAGCCTGTCGAAACCTGTCGTGGTCAGCTCTCTTACGTCCGTACGTAGGTAGGTATAGGAGAGTATTCTCAGGACATGCTGTTATTACTGGCTGGAAGATACCTACTCATTTGGTGGCTACTTGAATATATGCGGGCCCCAGGAAGCGGATGTAGACTCGCCTAAAGATGGTAATATCTTTACAAAACATGTATCTCACTCGTCGGCTTCGGGGTTTGAAGCATAAGTATTCTCAGTCCCCTTACATTTAAGACCTGTTACAGTGCTACACAGATCAGCACTTCTCTCTTCCGGTCTATCGTATCACCATGGTGTCACACATCATCCTCATCCTTGGTGCTGGTCCAAACTCCGGTTTCCAAATCACCAAGTAGTTCTCAGAAAAAGCATACAAGACAGTCGCTGTAGCAAGAATTCCTTCGGCAGACGTGACCAAAGTAGAAGATCTGGTCACTCAAACAGACTCTTCCGATGCTTCGAATACTGAGGTTGACTTCGATGAAGTCAGAGAGAAGATCAGCATTCCCAATGTTGATGTTTACAATGGTAAGAGCTACCCCACTCGCCTATACCCAATTCCTTCGGCACAGCGGAGAAAGCTGATCCTATGTGTCTTCATAAAGTCTCGCGACATCTGACCATAACACTTCATTTCCAGCATTACTTTACACAGAGGTCTGTTTTGTAGACACTAATGGCCAACCAGCCTACGTAAACCCAATAGCCCCTTCCGGAGATCCGTTTTACAACCCCTTTCAACGACTTGATCGCCGGCCTCAATACCAACATGATCTCGCCATATGCCGCTATGTCAGAAGCTATTGGAAAATTCAACTCCTTGCCTCTAGAGATGCGAAAGATGTTTGTCTATAGCGAAAACTTGTGTATGCATCTTGTCATGCCTGTTGCGATAAATTTGACTCATGTTAAACGTGGTGTGGGATATATTATTGAGAATGCTGTTATATAGTATGCGAAGGAGGGGTATAAGTGAGCGTCTGCTTCCCATTTCAGCCCAACATGGACGGTCTTGTGTTGTTAGTTCGTTTGTCTTCTAAGTGCTGACCATGTGGAATCATCTAGCTTCTAGTTCGCCGACGAGATATTCGACGACGCCTCACCTATGTATCAGTCTCTGAATGGCGACGCTCATACAGAGGTCTACTACGAGCTGGCGATGAAGAAAGAGCAAGAACCCTGGGAAGCGACTTTTGTCAAGGGACAGGGCTATGTTGTGTTCGAGGGGAGGATTGGCGTCCTCCCAAAAACTGGAGATGCTTGACTTGGTCACAAGCATACATCGATCAGTACATTCCATGTCCAAACCGATCTCGAAACTTAGGTCGCGATTCGTGGGATGTCGACACAACAGATAAATGAAATTTCTTCCGCAGTACTCTATCCTGTCTTGTGTTCTTGTATTACTCCTCGCGGCAAAGAGCGTCTGTCTTAATCGATTCTAGAGAAGCCGTTCTCGATAAAGGCCGAACCACCCAAAGTGCTAAAGCAACTGTTTTCCTTTGGATTCTTTTTCATGTCAATTTTACGTGATGTTTCCTTGACATTGATATGACAATGAAGTGATGTCGTGGAAATGTGTCGCGAAGTCCTGGAAACGTCTAATGGCTTTAGAACCTTTCTGGACCTTAGTCATGCAATAGTTTGGTGAAATTACTGTGAGAGTCAGTTATAGTCCTCGAATCTTTTCGCAATCTGTTTTCTTTTGGTATCAGACGGTACCTTTCAACTAATTTCGTCTGGCATTGGAAATAATGCCTCGCTTAAAGGTTGACGCCCCTGAATTGGTCTCTTGGTCTAGCACTGAACAATCTAAACCTCCACTCGCAAGCTTTTCTGACTTAGATTGGGATTCAGATTCAGGACGATCTAGGCGGTGTCTGTCATCCGAACTCTCATTGATAAGTACGATCGGTCGGCCCACTTGTAGCTGTTTCACCACACATCACGTGCCCATTCACCTCTCTGACTGAAACAAGCCTACCCCGCTCAGACGGACTCTCGAGTCCATCAGAGGAGAAATTGCTTTACTCAAAAAGAAACTCTGGTACCGCAAAACGGATAGAGCATGATTGAGATATGGTTTGGCTGATCGGAGTATTTTCTCATCCGTCCGTCTAGTGTTCGGAGAATCTACAGCCTTGATCGGCCTGTTCCGCCGACAGCTGGGTTGTTCGACGACGCTTGACGCTCGGCTGCTGCAAACAATAATCAGATGGGATGG
The DNA here is from genome assembly GCA_014282315.1 of Neospermospora avenae. Classification (NCBI taxonomy): domain Eukaryota; kingdom Fungi; phylum Ascomycota; class Leotiomycetes; order Helotiales; family Ploettnerulaceae; genus Neospermospora; species Neospermospora avenae. Next base: position 10,374 of record JACBAH010006911.1, on the reverse strand, counting down.
ACTATCGGCTAGATGACCAATGATCAATTATTGCTCTATGAAGCTGGTTTCAGGATCATTGCGTTCCTGGATCCTGAGCTAGGATCCGCGCCTTGCCATTCACGGGCTGGCTGGGCGGCAAGCCGTCGTCCGAATGCAGAAGAGGAGGAGAAGGGGCGGGACAGGCAGTGCAGGGGAATGCCGACAAGGGCGCAGGGGCCATTGCGGGCGATGAAGCCATCTTGAGGATTGAGTCCGGATATTAAGTCGTCACTGGCTTCTTCACCCCTCTATGCCGGAGTCGTTGCATCCAATTCCGCAGTATTGTCCTATCTGCCGCTCTCTAGTACCCCTCTCCCTCCCGATGCCATGAACGATGTCATGAAGTTCACTTGCGATGTGATGTGGCTCTGCTGAAGTATAGTAGTCATGAAAGTGTGTTGTGACTTTGCTGTACTTAGTTATATTGAGTTATCTAGTCCATGAGATAGGGTGCTCGGCGGTGGTAATTGCAGCTGTCTCTTTCTGTCGGTCTATCTATCAGACTACTGTGTTGTAAAGGTACAAAGCGATGATAGCTCCTCCATCTCATGACCGTGTGACAGTAGCCAGTACCTACCTAGTGCTGAGAGTCTAGAGCCTAGAGTCTGGCAAGTGGCAGTTAGTTAGTGCCCCGAGCGAACGGATTTACCTATGCACAGCACGGCATCCTCGATCTCAGGCAGGGCATTATCGAATACTACCTTACCTACTGTACCTATACCTAGTCGCTCTACTCGTGCCTTTCTTTATTCATGTTTGCTTGTATTGTTGTGTTGCAAGCTGACTTAGCTTCCTTCACCCCATCTCTCCATCTGCCTCACGCCACCAACAGAACACAATCGCTCACTCATACAACGTTGTGCTGTTCTCACCTCCATTCCAATCTTCACCGCTTCAAGGTTCGGGCCTTCACAAGAACATAACTGCTCCTTGCCCTGCATAAGCACAATACGAAGCTTGCGTACGCGCACAGTAGGCGAACGTGCTCCCACGTTTCAGAGCTATTTTCCCGCTCGCTGGGAATGGTCGCCATCTGATTCATACAAGCATTGCCTCTTATGGATGCGCTTTGCTCTGGAATTGACCCAGCTCAGCCCAGCGCTCACAAACCGAGACTTTTCCTTCGTCCAACTCCCTCATCTCCTTCTCTCCTCGCCCACAGGCTCAAGCTTGCGGTGTGTACGGTATCACAGCTCCACTCGCTTTAAACCCAAGGATTCCTACGATAGATCCGATTCCCAGGGCCATAGAAGAGCCTTTGTACTCGGCTGGGAGCACCCTGCACTACTGAGTCGGATCCAACGTTCACTTCTATCTTCGGAACTGTGACACGTTCGGTGTGTAGTGCCTGAACCTGAAGGCTGTGCACTGCTACTTTGCGACCTGCGACCTGCCCTGTCTACAATCGAAAGAACCGTTGTGCCTCTCAGTCCAGGGGTCAAAAATGGCACGGAAAAGTACTATTCCACAGCCGCTTACACTCCCTTCCTCAAATCTCGTGGACGACGACCCCAACTTCATAGGTAGTCCAAAGTCCCCATTGAGCCCGAAATCACCAAGATCTCCTTTTAGGTTCAAAAGGCCACAAAGCGAGCTTCCGTCTATGCAAGCAGCCGAAGCACAACAATCTCTTTCATTCTCGCAAACGACACCTTCCTTGTCACTATCTCGGTCCCCAGGTGGATCAGCGCCGCAGCAGGAGCAGCAGCAGCAACAACAACAAAAGAAAGAACGGCCGGCCCGCAGCGGCTTCTTTTCAAACTATAAGGCTTCCAAAAGTAATCGTCTGCAGAACAGTTCAGATCGGAGCAACGACGACAGAATGTCGAAAGATTCAGAGAGGCCGAGCATGGCAGGGAGAGTGTCATCGAAAGATCACGTTAGAACCGGTAAGACCTCACCCGTTTCAATTACTTCGGATGGTAGAGTGGCATTGCTGATCGCATTATCCCGCAAACAGAGTCGAGCCTCGATCGATCGGTTGCTAGGAGAGCTGTTGGTGGGCCATCAAATTCGGACGTATCACTCAACTCAAACGGTGACTCAACACCTAATTCTGCCGGCTCCGCGAAAAAGAACAAGTCGAAGCCATTCAGTATATTATCTCGAACTAAATCTCTGCGCGACGAGCATTCACCCCGCGAGCTTTCACCTACAAATAAAACCGAAGAGGGAGAAAAGGTACAGATACAACAGGCAGCACAAACACAATCACAAGCGCAATCGCAAAGTCAGTCGCTTCCGTATGATAGCCCTGCAAAGGCAACACCCCCTCCTCTCGAACAGAGCGACAGATCTTTCAGATCCATGATGAACTCAACAGTCCGACAGCGATCCGAGGATAGGCAACCCTCAGCACCACGAGAGGCCCCGAAATTGAAGGAGAGTAGCAAGCTACGAGAGCAGAACAAGCCACAGGTGAAGGATCGGAGGGAGACTATTGCGCGCTCGCAGCCATCCTTTTCTGGATCATTCCGTGAAGGTGGTGGGCATACATTCTTGAATAATCTGAAGAGTTCTGCAACCAAGGGCGCTGGAGCATTGAGCAAGGGGCTGTTTGGCAAGAGTGGCAGAAGTGGAAGTACGAACGAGAAGGAGCCTGTTGTTGACGATGAGCACTACCAGATCAAGGTTCTCTGCCTACCACTCATGGAGCAAACACGCCGAACCCGGATTTCGAAGAAGTTGGAGGACTCCAGAGACAAGACGGAGTTCTGGATGCCAGCATTCCCGTGGAGAGCAATCGACTATTTGAACTACAAGGGCAGTGATGTGGAGGGTTTATACAGAGTCCCAGGCAGTGGCCCACAAATCAAGAAGTGGCAGAGAAGATTTGATGAGGGTAGGTCTCAAACAACCACGAGCAAGTAATCTGCTAACAGGGTCAATTATAGAATACGATATCGATCTCTTCGAACAAGACGACCTCTACGATATCAATATTATTGGCTCCATGCTCAAGGCGTGGCTGCGCGAACTGCCAGACGAACTGTTTCCCAAGTCTTCCCAAGATCGCATTGCTCGCGAAGCTGGAGGACAGGAGGAGGTTCCGCAACTGCTGATCGATGAACTCTCGAACCTGTCGCCATTTAACTACTACCTCCTTTTCGCTATCACCTGCCATCTCTCTCTTCTCCTCGCCCACTCGAATAAGAATAAGATGGACTTTCGCAACCTGTGTATCTGCTTCCAGCCGTGCATGAAGATAGACGCATACTGCTTCAAATTTCTGGTTTGCAATTGGAGAGAATGCTGGAAGGGCTGCAAGACTGAACAGTACTATGTGGAGCAGGAGTATATGCTGTTCGATATGATTACCCCATCAAGCGCTGAAGGTCGAAGCAGCACCGCTGTTGAGAGCCATGACGAGCGTAATGTCTCTTCCTCAGACAGCAGCAAACCAAGCAGTGTTAGCATCGATCAGGCTGGCAAGAACAGCGGTAACCAAAACAAGAAGCTTGTTTTGGGTCAGAGCCAGAACAATAGCGCAGGGACAGTCAATACGACTTTGACGATCGTTCAGGAGCGCACTCCGCCGAGACGAAGCAACGACATGCGACCCCTTAGTCCTATCAAGCCATTGAGCCCCATTGGTTTCTAGGAGGCCGGGCAGAATTTTGATAACCCAGCCTCAACAAATGTCAATACCAAGCATCGACTGAAGGTCGTCAGCACACAGCTGTCCTTGGTGCTTACCCGCAACGAATTCAGTCGACTGGACGGGATACGAGTTACGGCAGGCAAATGAAGACTCGATGAGATGCGAGTACATCTCCCGCCCGGGGCTCAGCATTCGAAAAACCATACCCTTGGTTTTTCTCGAACCTTGGCGCTTCGATGTAAGCTTTTGGTCACGAAACAGTCCCGAAATTGAAGCGTGTTTTCTCTTTCTATGCCTTGTTCTTTTTACGATTCTCTTTTCCCTCAAATGACTTGGAAGTGAGTCTGTTGAATACCCAAGCGTTGCACAATGGATGGTGGCATCTTTGACTTTGTTTTCTTCTTTTGCTATCATTTTTGCGTTTCCTGATATGTTCTTTGACGAGAAAAGCGGGAGGGCGATCAACATTCTTATAGGTGGTTTTGCTTTGGCATGCTTGCGGGCTGGATGGATGTAATGGATGCATTTGGGGCGATTGGACGGATTGGAATACTGCCTGCCTTTCTTCCTTTGGATTGAGCAGGGACCTGTTCACGGTCGGCTGGGAAGCGAGCTAAGATTTGGCTGGCTTTGATGCTGGTCCATGTGTAAGATTACTACGACGATGGGTGCGATATTCAGGCAATGGATGGATGAATGGATGGACTGTGTGCATGACATGCCGAATGGTGGGTAGCGTTATGCTCTCAGATGAATGAACATATGGCCAAGACAAATCAGCGAGTTGAGACTTTTCGATTGACTGGGGAGAACTTCATGAGTGACTACGAAGCCCAGCGACGGAAAACTTCGTGATCAATGTCTATTGAGTATTTCACATCCCGATTCTAGATTTTTCGTTCGATAACTACGCTGAGCCATGGTGCCAGACCGGAACAAAACGCCAGCCAGCCATACCAAACCATCCACCAACGCCAGACAATGCAGCAAGCACATATAAACAACCCAAGTCACAGTGTACCCCTCACTTGGATGAGCCCTTAACCCTCTCCTTCCTCTGGTTCTTCCGCTGCAGTCTCTCTCCGCGCTTGACCCTCTCGACTCTCTCCCTCCTGCTATCACCCTGTGTCGTAGTGCCCTCTTTCCTCTCCCTCTCCTTCTTCTCGTCAACCTCCACAATCCAGGCGTCCTCGCCCTTCTTGTTCGCTCCCTTGTATCCCCATTTGGGCACCCATTCGCCAGTCGCTTCGTCGTAGACCATCTTCTTACGCTGCTCGGCGGTCTTGGCTTTGATGCCTTTCTTAAGAGCGAACTTCTCCCAGGTGGTTTGGAGCTTAGGAGGAGGAAGAGGCTGGAAGGTAGTATTAGTCATGATGCTTCATTCAGCGCTCAGGGAAATAAACATACCTTCTCTCTAGGTAATCTCGTCTCAATCTCTGGTAAAGATAATAGGACTCCGGCAGGTGTGCTTTGAATCGGACATGTACCCAGCAACTGATTCAACAGTGCCTGCGCACCATCTCGTGCTGTGGCTGCGAGATCCTCCTCGAGATTTTCGGGCGTGGTGAGGAGCAGTGGGTTTGGGTCTGAGGCGAGTAAGAGGCCGAGGTCGAAGGTATATGGCGTAGGTTTGTTGACCACAACTTGTAACTTGGAAGAAGCGGGAGTCGACATCTTGATTGTGACTTCGTCTTCGCCGATCGAATATGTGGGAAAACTGGTGGGTTGATTGTCGCAAAATGAAGCTCTTCAGCTTGCGGATAAGAAAATTGTCGAAAAGCCGATTGGAAACTTTTTGGCGGAGCTGCCAGTCCAGTCCAGTCCACCAAGCGGCCGCGTTTTAGCGTCATAGTCTAACTACAATTTCTCGATCTCGAATTGGCTCGATCAATAACATCTAGATGGAAATCAGCTCCATACGCGCCAATTGAGCTCGCATATCACGAGATATACGTCCAGGATGGCGTCTTCTCAATGCTGGAAATGCCTTTCTCGGCCTACGAATCCAATGGCGTCTTCTTCTCCATTGGTCATACGATTAGCCAACTCGACTCCATCGACGACTTTTATAGCAGCAGCAAGCAATGCTGCGAAGTTCTCGACGTCGGCGAGCAGAGGTGCTACGCCTCCGAAGAAATCTGTGAAAGTAGGAAAGGTTGTTGCGAAATCGAAGGGAGCGAGTACGCTGCGGCTAAAGAAGAAGGCATTTGTGAAGACTGGCAAGCCGCCTGCAAGTGGAGAGCGGAAGGCTATAAGGAAGAGGATCGTTTTGAGTAACACAAATGCGCTTGAGGTGCGGGATCTGCAGGATTTGGATGGAAAGATGGTCGATGCGATTGCGGACAATAGTGGAGCGGCGACAGGAGGTCGTGAATCGTTGGCTGCAGCTGTGCTTGGTGGTGGTGATGGAAGTTATGTTGGAAAGGTTGTGGGTTTGAATGGTGTTACGGTTGATTCTTTGAGGGCGGTCGAGGCGTTCAAGACGACGCAAGGATGGGGAATTTTCAGGAGGCCGGCTCTGTTGATTAGAGAGGAAACGGCAGTGCTGAATAAGAGGTTGATGGATGCTGGCGACAGGAAGGAGACTGTGAGACTTGTGGTTGATGGAGGACAGGGGACGGGTAAGAGTTTAATGATGCTGAGCGCTATGGCTTCGGTGTTTGTGAAGGGCTGGGTTGTGATTAATATCCCGGAAGGTGTGTTTACTGTCTCTCTTGAGGATTCAACAGCGACTGATCCTAAATTGCAGCTCAAGAAGTCACAAACGCCGTAACAGACTACGCAGCTGTACCAGGCACAAACCCACCTCTCTACACGCAAAACACATATATCGCCAAGCTGCTCGACCAAACTGGCAAAGCAAACAGCATTGTGCTAGCCAGCCTAAACGTATCCAAAGAACACAACCTCCCAATCCCCGTTGCGAGCGATATTTCCTTATTCAGACTCTGCGAGCTAGGAGCTCGTGATCCTGATATCGCCTGGCCTGTCTTTCAAGCTGTCTGGACGGAACTGACTAGCAAAGGCCGCCCGCCTATTCTTATGTGTCTCGACAGCGTCAGCTTCACAATGCAGAACTCTCTGTACCGCGCCCCAGACTTCTCGCCCATCCACTCCCACGACCTCGTCATTATCAAGCATTTCATGGATCACCTCTCCGGGGCCAACAAACTGCCCAATGGCGGCGCCGTCTTAGCAGCTACCAGTAAGAGCCATGCACCAGTATCGAAATCATTAAATCTCGCCATCAAGCAATCTGAAGACAGGAAAGAAGGGAGGGATGTCACGCCTAGAGATCCATTCGAGAAGAGCTATGATGCGAGAGCAGATAAGGCGCTTGCTAGTGTTGATGTGCTGCGATTGAAGGGTTTGAGTAAGAAGGAGGCGAGGGGCTTGATGGAGTACTGGGCTAAGAGTGGTGTGTTAAGGAGTAAGGTTGATGAGGAGAGTGTTACGGAGAAGTGGACTTTAGCTGGAAATGGAGTAGTGGGCGAGATTCAGAGGACGGCCCTTTGGATGCGCGTGTAGGCTTGTAGAATTGGAATGGAAGATGATTGGGAGTGTGTTGTATGTATGTAAGTTATGGATGCATGGAATGGAGAGGTGTTTTTATATATAGCATAGATGGGAGCCTCTTATTGATTTGTCCTTCTCTACTTATCTCCAGGCATCACAATTGATCGTACTTCGGGCAAAGACATCCTGCTCCGGATTTCTGCCTACAGCTGGCTGGCAATGATAACGAATTCATGTATTCAAGATTTATCACAAATCAATCTGCTAGTAACAAGCACGAGCAACACTTAATGCCAATGGTAGTGATTGTTTTGCGTACGAATGCAATAAAATTATCAATCTTCGACTAAGTCCAATGCCCAACAAACCACGCCATCAGAAACATACCCCTCAGACTCGCACACCATCCATCCCCTCAATATCCTTGATTGTAGAAGATTGATCAAGCCTTCCCTTCCCGGTGAAGAACGTGCGATTTGCTAAGAGTTCATGGCGAAGTATGGTAAAGTTTCTTAGGACTCATAGGTAACCTGAGCTTCTGAAATACAACCTATAGAAAGAGACATGGAATGGGGTCTAGACTCACATCTACCAACAATACGGAACATCACCAACATAACGGGATTTCTGCAGACCACGAGAAGCGACGAAGATTGCGTGATGGCTGATATCGCAGAGCGACTACAGTTGGAGAAATACCACTCTCGGCAACCTTTCATGACACATTTTTTGCTTCTCTTGGTTTACGCAGGGGGGCGCGTGGCCGAAGTGTGTGAAGAACTTACGATGGAACTGTTGCCTCGACCGCTGCAGCTGTAGGAACCCGGGAAAGAGTACTCATAGCCGGCGGCGCTGATTGTGATTGCTGAGACCGAAGCCGAGGAGAGCTGGTCGGTTGTCTTCCGGGAGACGAGACTCATAAGAGAAGAGAGGGGAGAGCCTTGGACGAGCGAAATGAGGCTGAGGTAGGTGAGGAGGAGAGCGAGGAAACCTGTGATGGTTTGGGGATGCATGATGCCGATGATTCTGCTGGATGATTTCGGTAGGTTGATCGAATATGTGGTTGTCAGGTTCGGGTGTTGTTTGAGGTTGGGACAAGCATTTGTATTTACGAGAGTAGAGTAGTCGCCGGAGGCTGATGGTTTATATTTGTCAATTTCCAAGTGGAATGGGTATATACTTCCAAGCACGATCGAATTCGATCGTATATTCCGAGCAGAAATTCCAGCGGGTCCAAGACGAATGAAGTCAGCTACCCTTTTTCTCTCAACTAATAATCGGTGTTCTGCGCTTTTCATGTATAGGGCGTTGAGATAATAGAGCTACGAATTACAGTCCATGGGGAGAAGAAGCAATGTGTCGTGGGCTACCCAAAGCCGATCAAGCCAATAGCCTCATGAACCGAATATCATTCTACATGAGTACTTCCCGTATTATCAGGAATGAAATGTTACAAATACAGACACATGCTCTGGTCAGAGGACAATAATGGTCTGATCACCCACTCTAGCGCTTCAGGCAACATCTGTCGGTGAATGTGGAGATTGTTGTGCTCACCCGGAAGCCCTGCACTGTTCTGGGGGTTTTGATAAAAAAAAATTCAACAATCTAATGTTCTACCGAGCTTCGACTGAAGGTGCTCAAGTCGGCTCTTAGACCAGAAGAGAGATCTTGTGAATATCCGATGTTAATGGAAATCTTGCAGGCTGCTTGTTGGCTTTTTTTTTTACCAACGAGCACACATGGTAGCAAATTGGTTCTCCATATCACGGTGTATGTGTTGCGTCTTGAATTTTGCAAAAAAAATAATTGACTAGCTTATCTCGCGGCACCGAAGTTGGCAATGGTATCTGGTGTCATTGTACTATTGACAAACTGCTTCGCTTAAACAAAGACCCAATTTTACTGTAGCGTCGGAGGAGTCATTAGCATCCCTAAAGCTATCTGGTGAAGGGGAGAATCACTCCGTATATCTATTTACTATTCTGCAGGTATGTTAACATAGTGAGCGGATCAAAGTAGCTCCTGTTGTACCGCGCAAATCATTCCACCCGCTTGACATTCAGCTTCCGATACAGAATACCAAACTTCAATTTGCATGTAACCAAAGCAGCAACACTCGCTCGATCAGTATATGGAAACAGCGAGCTCGTCGTCACTGTGACGAGTTTGAGTGCATCCCAAATTCTGGCCGAGTTAAGGCTAGACCTTTATGTAAACACAATTTCCCGCTGGAATCAAATCTAGGAAACAGTGGTAGTATCACCCTTAGATTTGGGTGTACCATTTATTCGGTTCACCATTTGATGTTCTAACAGAAATCCCCGTCAAGTACTGATAGTGCAGGAGATGTGGGCAGAAATCTGCCGTTTGAACAAATTTTACTGTATGTCTTGAGATTTTGAGGAAAGACGAATTTTCTTTTTGTTTTGGCGAACTTGCTGAGAGATCTCACGAGCCTAGTGTGATCTGTGCGAGCATTTTCAAGACAAGAAAAGTTGCATAAGCAGATGATTGAAGGCTCTCGTTTTGAAGCTTTTCGCTTTTCTTACTCACGCCGATATAATTAGGTAATGCACAATTTCATCCGCGGATCTGCCAATACCTCTGACGCAATAGGCTTCAATCGGGTCGCGAACAACGGACCATGTTACACCGCTGGTAGATATCCATATATGTACAGATGTTTTTTCTATTTGGTCATTTTGCTACTGTTCCCATTGATCCTCCTTGCTGGTGCGAACAGTCGACGTGACTCGGTAGAGGATTTCGCGCTTTTGACTGGAGGTGGGTTGCCCCCTCCACTTTGTACCAAACGTCTGGCGTTTGCTGGCGTGCAATGTATTTAAGACGAATTTATTGACAATATCCTCGCGTACATGGATGACGTCCGTAAAGGCACGTTAGTCTGGTCCGTGATTATTGAATTACAAGGTAGAGCGATCGACGACGTAACGCAAGAGGCAACTCCTTACACACATCGTGATGCGCTCTTTTAAGGGCAGAGTTATGCGGTGGATCTGTCAAAGGTTTCCGGTACTACGAAGACTTTCTCGAGGGGCTTGCATGCGGATGGGAGGTTTATTATTCCTGATGGAGAGAAACTCGGATTGTTGTGCTGAATATGTTGATCCCAAGATTCAGAATGCGAAGGGGAAGTATTGGATGGCCAACTTGAGGGGACTGGAGGCTAATACGAGCATAGTGTATCCGAATGATGTACTTTGGAAATCCAC